>WTSP01015286.1:0-81716 GCA_025331215.1 Actenoides lindsayi | reverse complement strand
AAAACTTCTTCACTGTGAGAGTGACAGAGCACTGGAACAGGCTGCCCAGAGAGGTTGTGGAGTCTCCTTCTCTAGAGGCTTTCAAGACCTGCCTGGATATGTTCCTGCATGGCCTGCCTTAGATGTTCCTGCGCTGGCAGAGGGGTTGGACTTGATGTTCTCCAGAGTTCCCTTCCAACCCCTACCATTCTATGATTCAATGATCTCATTATACCAGTGAAGAAATACATTAACAATAAAGAATCTTCACCTCACATTTAACCACTGTTTTGGCTCCAATCTGGCAGTATTCATGTGTTTTATTCTTTAGAAATATTAACTTCTGTGGGCATATAAACATTTTATTGGATCACGACCTCAAAGTGTTAGGCAACAGCTACAAAGATTATGAAGAGTATTCATAGATTAAGATGATATGGCTGAACATGGGTTTAATCTTTTATGCAAACTTGAATTATATACATCCAAAGGGAGCTGTTCAATTTAGAGACTTGCAAATCACAATTTAAAAATTATAACATAATTTTTGAATTAACAAAAAAGTGAAACCACCTGTAATTTATTGCATAGCTAAACCTATTAAATATGCAGTATAGTTAAATTGGGAAAGAATAAAAGAGCCTTTGAACAAAAAAGCTTATTATAAAAAACAGGTCTCAGTTCAGAGTGGAATTCCACACTCTAGCTAAAAACCCTTAAAATTGGCACTCAAGATAAAGGAGTAATATCACACCGGTATCTCTTTCATGCATCCTCACAACCACAGTCATTATATCTCACCCTTAAGATAGAATAGGGTCAGTAGAATCTCACCTATTGCACAATAGTCACCTACATATAAGAACTTAGCAGAGGTATAAGGCATTAAACCAATTTGCCATTAAATTATGAAAAAGAAAGAATTTTTCTTTCTGGTAGTATGTATGCTTTGTGACATACTCTGAAGCCTCAGCTTTGGACTGTATATCATAACATCAGAGAACAAGCAGCAGTGCTGTGGTGTTTTTGATCTTCAGGCACCACTACCAAGTGAGAATCCTTAAGAAAAGAACCCATTATTACACAGTAAGTAGAAAATCACCTGCTGACAGGCACTAATCCAGTCAAAGCTTTTAGTTGCATAATAAACTTTATTCAAGTGACTTAGGAAAGTGTATGGCTAAAATGGTGGAGGCATTTAAATACTTTAACCAGATAGGCATTTTAAGAGCTAAGAAACTACATTAGCTTCTTTATCATGAACTGGGGGGAAAAAAAGTTAAGAAAGAAGGAAAAAAAAAAAAAAAAGAGAGACACAGAGGCAACAGCTGAGACTACCAAGATCACCAAACACTGCCTTCAACAAGCCATACAGTACAATACCTTATTACATCAGCATAAAGAAAATGCAAAGTTTAGAGCTGTTACCATGTTAAAATTATCCTTTGAAAAAGAAGATATGCAAATACCAGCACAACACAGTTTTTTAAAGCCCTATAAAATGTTCAGAATGGCACAAAGAACAGAACAGTATCTTCATTCTTGGGGCTGGCATTTACATTTTGTTTCTTCAAAGCATATATAATGTTATTTTTAAGTTAATATAAAGAAAATGGTATCTTTTTTAAAATTATTTTTTCCTCCTGCAAGAATAAGTATACAATAATAGCCCAGGCACAGAGAGCTACACAAATCCCATCTGTCAGCAGATAATTCAAAACATGCACCTCAGCAGACAGTGGTTCTGGGCCACCTCTCTTGTATCAGAGATGTTTGTGATACTTGTGGTGCACTGAGTGATATTATAAGTAAATAAAACATAACATGAATTAAAGTAAGGTAAAAGTAATATTAAAAGTAAGGCAGAAATTCCTGGGGACTGGACAGATGCTACCCATTGTGTTAGGGGACCACTGATGTGAAATGGAGGTGAAGGCAATCGGGAGATTGCAGTAGGGGAAAGACAAAAAAACTGGAGATATTATTGCTGACTATTCAACTGCTGAAACTCGTTTTCTGCCATCTTTTTTTACCACAATCAGAATAAAGAAGAAGAAAATAAATAAATAAAAAACCCTCACTTCACGCCTAAAGAGTAAAAACCAACAACCATAAATCTGCATCTGTGCTTCACAGTCCCCTAGATCATTCTAAAGCTAACATCACACACTCGCTTGATACTGTCTTTACAGTATGACACTTAAAATAGGTTCCCAAAAGCCAGTGAAGGTCTTTGGTTGTAAAAGAGCAGTACTGAGACACAGGATGGACTACTTCTATGGTAGACACTCCATTATTTACCTGCCAGGAAGGGAAAAATCTGAGGATAGCTGGCCTTGCAGATTAGATGTCTGGCAGAAGCACTGTGCCCAGAATACACTGGTGCCAGGCAGCTACCTGTGAGAGGTATTATTTTCCTAGGAGCTCTAAGGACATTTCCGTAATGTTGGCACATCACTATATGAGTCACTACTTGCCTCTGGGGGTAACCTATAAATGCCCAGTATGTTCTTCATGAATATTTACTGATTCCGAGTTAAGTATTTATGCCCCAGTCATATTCTTGTATATCAGTCTTTCTATGCTTACTCCCCTCTCCATCTTTATCAGTTCTTGAATCAAGGTCAGTGAGAGATTAGCCACACTAACAGGCAGTTTGCACACCTCTGCATGCCATGGACACTCACTGAAGACATATTCAAGAACCAAGTGCTGAAGACTTTGTTATATCTTCATTTACTCAAGAAGCTTTTACGGCTGCAGCTTACTTTTCCCAGTCAAGAAACTCAGATGGCTCTCTTGAAAATGTCAGCATGGGTACATTTTCCAAACATGGACTAAGTTTTGAGCAGCAAAACCTGGAACAGATCTATACTGAAATTCCAGATTTTGGTAACAAATTTAAAAGACCAAACTCAAAAGACAAGTAAAAACTCTGAGTACAAACTTATGTGAATCAAAATACACCAGGACATTGAGAGAAGAATCTGGGAAAGGAAGCAAACCAAGAATTGCCAATACTGGTCTTGCAGCAAGTTTCAGCAGTTTCTAGCTAACCCCTTTCAATCACCAGGAAGCATCAGTGAACCAAGTACATTTATAACCTGTGACTCAGTTGGCAACATTTTGAATTTTCAGGAGCACCAGAAATAGAAAAAGAACAACAAAATTAAGTAAATACGTTTCTATGGTATATAAATTCATGGAAGATATATAAACACAAGAATTTATTGCTTCAACCCCAGGGACCTGCATGGGTTTGCACAACTGGCTAAATAAAGAAGGGGTTTTACACCAATTTCTGATGAGGCCAGTATGGTTTCTCATTTGAAAGATAATTAATAAAATTGATTTAATATATACGTTACAAACGGTAACATTTTTGAATGATACCTCACGTCTCCAGAAAATTTCTGAGAATCTGGAGATCCGATATTATTTAAAAGCTTGTGCTCTTACAGGTGTTACATCCAGGGAGTTTTTTTCCAAGCAATCCATGTAACTATACAGACATGAAACTCAACATCACATTTAATTTTACGAGTTTATGTTGACTTGGGTCTGATATCCAACTTAACTTATACAGAGATTATGATCATCACCCTCTATGTTCTCAAAAGAAAAGCTTGGTAAGTAGATGTTTTGCAGTATTCTACACACCATTTTCCAGGTCTGCCAATAAGTCAGATTTCACCTTCTATTTGTGAAGTTCCATGTACATGCATGCATCTAACAAAACCAGGAAAGGAAGAAAAAATTCCTCCCTGACCTCAGCTACTTAAAGATACTGTCAGTGTGCATGTAAGAATGAAACCTGCACTGCAGCAGCACCTTAGTAATAGATACAGCAACCACCAGGTATTCTTTTCTGAGGTTTTGAAATGCCCTTTTTTAAAGTCACTGAAAGCAGGCAGCTTTGCAAAACTGAGTAATCAGAATATTCTGCATGTTTGCTATGCAAAAGTATAGATTTAAATGATGTGACCTGACTTCCAGAAGACAGGAAGAACAGTTTTTAATCAGAATTTTTACTGAAGTGCATGACACAGCCTTCAAGCTCCAGTGATAGAGCCAGATGTGACATAGGTGATTTCTAGTATACCTTTTATTATGTAATGAGAGTTTATTAGGTAACAGAAATAGGAGAATTTGAAAAAAAGACAAGGAGAACAGTTACCTAAAAACTGGACCGAGTTAAGGGTTTATCAAGAAAGATAATGTTGTGCCGTATTGAATGAGACATAGCAAATCTGGTCGCAGAAAATCTAGTGGAACTACTCATTGTCCGCTTGAGACTGATACATGAAAACTCAGAAACAGTTCTGGTTGCTAGACTTTGGGGCACTAGCATGCCTCTGATCTGTTAGCTTTACAGCTAAAAAGCACAAGAATTTTCCATCATCCTAAAGTAGCCTTTATACTTTATTTATACTTTTATTTATATTAAAAAAATATATATTTATATAAAAATGCTTGTACAGGTATTAACATAGACTGGCATTTAGAGCCTGCAAGCACACAAGGAGCTGTGTCTACAGGGAGCTGGCTTCTAGGTTTGTTCCAGTACTTGAACAGAGAGATCCTCATTTCAGAAGTGTTCATACTTTCACATTTCCTTTCCTTCTATTTGTATTTTTCTTTGAAAAAAAAAACCAACAAAAACCAAACCAAACAAACAAAACACACACAAAAACCCCAACAACTAACAACAACAAATTCTCAACATCAGTCATTCTTGTTAAAAATACGGTATCAAGCCTGAAACTGGCATAAAATTGCCCAGTTTCTCTTAAGTAACTCTGATTTACAGTACTGTAGATGGATCATTCTTTTGAATATAAAATCTGTTTAGGAAATGCACATTTAAAACCTTGTTGTCTTCCACTAAGTGATTAATTATCATAATCTGTGTGCTAAGTGGTGTGCAAACTATGAGAATAGACATGCTCTCTGCTTCATACATTGTTCCATAACATCTTATCAGACTGGTTCAGTACTCAAAACAGTGTCATTAGTAACTTGCTTTTCTTCATCTGTTTTCAGGTCAAATAATGCCTCCTTTGCAAATACACTAATTTAGGATGCATTTCCTTTGCAAGCAATGCTAATCACTTACACCAGCTCTCCCTACAGTATTAATTTTTGATTTACTAGAGTTTTCCGAAGTTAAAGAATAAAGTCTAGAGAAGCAAAAAATGCAATTTTCCTTGTTTAACACATATTCCCACCATGCAGCTTCCAGCAATGCTGCATCCAACAAGCAAATTAGAAGTCTAAGTCCAGTTCATTTATTTTTTGTTAACTTTCCCTTGTAAAATACCCTCACACCTCAGATGAAATCATCTGACTCTGCTGGCTTTGCAAAATTTAAGTCTTCGCATTCAAAAGCACAATTTTTTCTCTTCTTTCTGTTACCTGCTCTTGTTTCCGTTAACTTTCCCATGTAGTCTTACACACTGAGTGAAGCGTATAAAGAGTACCTGGAGTGAGATTCTCACCTCACCAAAGACAAGCTGTAGGTAGGAGCTTGTAACTTGTTCTCAGACACATCTCCAAAGGAGATGTCTAGTAAGTAGGACATGTCATACACACAGCTGCTGTCTCCTTTTGCTTGGGAACCCTTCAGTGCTTCCTGAGCCTTCCTCTCCTTTCACAGAATCGAAAGGGTAAATGTATGTTTGGATGTAGTCTCACTCCAACTTTATACAGTTCCTCATAGTCAATAACATTTTCTCACCAGCAGACAGGGCTACTTGGAATTTTGTGCTTCCTGCTATATTTTGCCTCTTAAGGAAGCCAAAGGTTAGTATTTCATGTCACACAGCTTTGTTCAGTTCCAGTGGTTTCAATGGAGGCATGCTAATTTATTCCAGCTGAGGATATGTACCAGTGGCTTTTTACTCAGGCCGAAGGAAATGTCCCCAGCTGGCCAAATAAAACAGAATCACATTTTCTATTCAAATCTGTATTTTACTCCAGTAAACAATAAAAAGCCTACACCCTGTAATGCAATTCATACTTGCAGTGCTATAAAGGATGAGGACCAATACAGCTTTCAGTACCTATGGATGCATTGCACACAACCAGTAAAGCCCCAGCAGATCAAAGCAGACATTAATATATCTCTAACAGAAACAGGCAAATGATTGACTGACTTGCTAAGTGCTATCTAGTTTCAAACCTTTTAAATATGTCAGAGATTTGTTTTTATGCCGTGAGATTCTTCCCAAAGGATGATACCTTCAGTATGTTGAAAAATTATACGCCACTCAATCAAGTTTACTCGGATCTTTCTTCCTGTTATTTTATGGACAAAAGTAAGAATCTTAAGCTCTGAGTTATCAAGGCAGGAGATTGCCCACAGTCAGTAGCTGTTCTGTTGCACATCCCAGCCTCAGGCTTGTTACATACAGGTAAAGAACATAAGTCTGGTTACATCATAAATCATCAGCTTTCTTATTTCTTGCCAACATAGAAAATGCCTGGTACTTTCATCAATGTAGAAGAACAAGAAAAAAAAAAAAAGCAAATAAACAACAAACCAACAGAAAACCTAAAATAACCCCCAATGACACCTAAAAAAAGAAAACCAGCCCACCTTTCATGAAAACCCTCTAAGCAGAAGAAAAAAAAAAAAAAAAGATAAAAAGTTAGCACACTACTAAAAGTCACACAGTACTAAAAAGACATCTCCCTGTGTGTTTATGTTTTGGTGCACTGTATTTTAAAAGATACTGATACGATATATTGAGATGCAGTATATTATTACACTCAGGAGAGAAGGATATTCTGTAGCCACAGACTCTGGAAGAAAAATCTGGAGGAGAGAGGTCTCCTATCCTTGCCTGTAAGTGACCTTCATAGGATGTGCAGAGGCAGGGAGACCCTGTCGCTTTGAGACACAGCAGATATGCTTATGCCGTAAGTTGTGATTCAAACTTTGGAAAAGGTCACTGTCACAGAAAGTCCTGTATTAATGGAGACCATGAGTGTTCCTCTTACGACTGCCAACTCCCACCAAAGTAGCTGTGCATACCTGCCCTTTCAGTATACTTACCTCCTGACAGTGGCAACTGACACCCAGAATCTGATCTTCCACGTTTCATGAGATTATTATTTGGATTGTACCCAGACGCTTCTCACACTAAGTTCCTGATCTTCTGTCTCATATTAAGTAGCATATATAGAATGCCTCCCAGAGTTAAAAAAAAAAAAAAAAGAAACAAACAAAACCTTAAAATAAAAGTAAGCTTGACACTATCTTAGTCTGTCATACAGTGATTCATTACAGCTTGGTAGTTGGTCTCAAAACCTTCAAGACAGAGTATCTGATGACTTTATTCCTTTCTCTTGCAGGTGGTTCACAGCACTTTGATCTCACTGTGCTCACCACACACAGCCATAAATTTTTCCTGTCCAATATTAAATCACTTTACCAACCTGTGCTAGAGGGACAATTAGCTGGAAAGATGCAGCAATGATTACATTACTCTTACACAGCTGAAGGCACCAGTGTCTCCTTTTGCTTTCTGGATTCTCATCTGGAGTAGTAAGAAACACTGGATCATCTCACAGCAATATCATCAATGACTCTTCTCCTTATAATATTTCGGTGGTCAAAAGACTGCAAACATCCTTTAGAACCGCGTATTACTCTGCCATAATGTCTGCATCAATCTAATTCCGCTGAGGTTGGAAGGCTGCTTTAACACAGATGATCACTCAAATTCACCAAGAGAGCAAAGATAAGTGGACGTTAGCAGCCTGCTTTCCTTCACTTCATCTACCAATCTACTGCCAGAATATCTGCACCTTGTCCTTTGTATTTTGGGACAGAAGGGACCAACAGGACTAGAAGAAGTCTGTAAAATACCAGGGACTATAACAGCTCTTATGTCAAATTGGAAAATTATTTCAAATTCCTGAATTTCTACTGTTTTCTACCTTTAGAAATTCCCCCTTTATCCCGGATTTTGAGAAAGAACTATGTAATAGCTTGGTACAGACCAAGACAGCAGTTACAGTTGCAACAGATTTGCTAGTTTCATCTTTTATGTCGTTATAATTTTAATCTTTTCAAAGGCTCTAATAGTCTGTGATTGATGCCTTTGCCTTGAGATTAGATATGGGCATAAATAAATTAATTAAACAGAGGAAATATGGAAGATGGAGTAAAAGTCAAATTCTGCTTGCTACTACATAAGCAATAAGAACATACGTTTTTAATTTGATAAAAATCCAAAGCAAGAAAACACTACTAAAAGAAGAAATTCTATTATACTTAAGACAAACAACCTTAGCACTTAGCTGGAATATTTCAGGTTGTCATTTAGGCAGGATTTTAGTTTTCTTCTAAATACACTTAGAAGCAATTATGATAACTGTAGACCGAAGGTTACTGCTAAATTGTTAAGATAGTCCACTTTTAAAGTAAGCATGTTTGTGACCACATGAAATTGAAAGCTCTGTGAAGTCCACTCTGTACCTTACAGCAGCAAGCTGGGAGGGAGATAAAAAAAAATTACTGGTGTGGCAGGGAACTCACTGGAGTACAACAGGAAAGAAATAAACAGAACAGTGGGTGAGCACACAGAAACAGAAAGGAGCATGGGTATTCAGAAAGCTAAGAGAACAGTCAAGATCTGCACATTGCCATGTGTCTGCTTTGCTCTGTTATACTTCTGCACCAAATTATCATCTCCAAGACAAATTTGACCCCTTTGTAATATGCAACTTGGCACAGCCATAATCAATCAGGCATATAAATGTCAATAGGAGTACTGAAAGGGCATGGGAAGTGTAGAAAGCAAGAAGATAGTGCAATAGCACTTGAATGGTCTAAGAGGATGTAACTGTAAGTAATGGGAAGCCATTTAAAAACACGGGCCATTGAGGGGGAACAGCAGGGAAGAAAAACAAGATGAATTAGACCACAGAACTGTCTCCAGAAGGAATCCCATCTCACGAGGTGTTTAGAACAATACTCAATGAAGTAGCAAAAAAATATACTGCAGGAAACAAATTTCAGGTCAAAGAAGGTCTTTTTCTCTCTCTCTCTGTTCGTTACATGGCACTTCAGGGAACTAAATAAGGAAAAACAAAGAAAGAAAGGGGGGGGAAGATCTGGCTAGAAGCAGCATCCTGTTCATATAGGTGAGAAATGGTAGGAGCTTTCCAGCAATGCTGATAGTTGAAAGAATGTTCAAGACACACTTTTTATGCAGGTTAAATACAGGGTGTTGGGAGATGAAAAAAAAGAGTTTTACAGGCAAACAAAGAAGTTGTACCACTGGGGCACAGGCCATACAGATTCAAGAGGAAGTAAAAACGTACCATACTTATGTTTGTTTGCCTAAAGTACTGCTGTACCTACAGCTTTGTTGAAGACAAAAAAATAGATGAGATTAAAAATAGAAATTAAAATAGAGGATGAAAACCCACAGCTTCCTGGCAATGCACAGATTCACAGGCTAGGCAGAAGTACAAATGCTAGAACAGAGGCACAGCTCAGCTCTCCATGCCAGGGACTATGCAAGGGCAGCTCAGCTACCTAAGACCTGTTGCAGGCAAGAAACCCAGAAAGTCACACAACAGAGGAACAGCAGAAAGAGAGGGCTCTGTATTGCTTACTGCCAACACTAGGGAGAACCATCCAACCAACCTGGATGCCAAAGTAGACATCCTGAAAACATCCAACACAATCTGCTGGTTCATAAGAGTCACTGGAGAGCACAGATAAGCTCAAATACTTTCTGCCAGGTTGCAAACTGATAAGGCTTCAAGAAGGCATACTATTCCAACAGGGGTGTGCGGGGCCAAAGAAACTGATGACTGGACTCCGCAGGGACAGAGACAAGAAAAACAGGACTATAGTTGGAGACCTAGGATTAATAGTTAGTTCACTGCTACGTTAGAGGCATTGTTTGACAGAGCTGGAAAATAATATTTGCTGGCACAGTCACAGAGCATTACTTTGTTTGATATGAAAATGTCAGTGAACATCTCTTTCAATTATTCTTCCTCTCCTATTCTAAAGTGATGTTTATTCCATACAAACCTAGCATTATCTGCTTAATTCAGAGAATTACTCATATCAGTGAAGCTGAATAAAAAATAAGGTTGTGCAAAATGTTACAAAATACAAAACTCATGTAGGACATTTAGGATTGATCTTCACAAAAGGAAGGAAGACTGCCATCCAAGCTAAAAGGCCTTGTTGTAGGTTCACTGTTTTTAACCATGCATAGTAAACAGGATGATAAATATTTAAACACTGAAGTAAAAGTTTCCATTAACTACTTCACAAGCTTCTTTCAGTGGAAGGAACAGAATATTTTCAAACCATCTGACAGTAACCTAAGACCTTTAATTCACACTTTCTACAAAGCACATAACCTGCTATGTCTGCCTGCAGTGGAAGTAGTAGATTTTAAATACCAATGCCAGACTTATCAGATGCCCAGATGTATGGTCACCACGTACATAAAGTGAGCACACAATACTATCAATTACATGATCAGAATTACCTACCTCCCTCTTCTCAACAAAACCAGTGGAAATATGAATTGCCAACACCATAGACTAGCTGGCCACTGAGTCAGAAAAAGCCGAAAGAAGGATCAGAGTAGTGTCATACATTTCTTTTTGCACCTTTTATGAAACGACCTGTAACTGCACAGTGAAGCTTACCTCCCTGTCCAGAATGTCCACAATTAGATATATCAGTACCTTCCTAGCACTCACACAAACAATTCAGGAA
The DNA here is from genome assembly GCA_025331215.1 of Actenoides lindsayi. Taxonomy (NCBI): domain Eukaryota; kingdom Metazoa; phylum Chordata; class Aves; order Coraciiformes; family Alcedinidae; genus Actenoides; species Actenoides lindsayi. The sequence continues at coordinate 70,978 of WTSP01015286.1, read as the reverse complement.
GTGCCCTAAGTTGATCCCACCTCAGTAAGAATTGCTGGAGCAGATATTATCTTAGGCTCCATGTCTTTATGTTGCTGTGTTGCTCCAATTCTTTACTTTTCCCTTCACAAGCACTCTGAGGTCTGGTGCAGTGCTCTTACCAGCAGTATGACACAGCCAGATGCACACCAGAGTCTGGGTCTGTTGATCCCTACACAGCCAGAGGAGGCAGAGATGATGCCCCCATAAGAACTGGGGGATACAAAAGGAAGTGCATGGCTGAACGCTGTGGTTGGGCTAATCACCAGATCAAGGAGGTATGAATTAACAAGTAACTGTTCTTTAAGCTGAAAATCAAGATTCCAAATGTCTCCTCTGTGTTTTGTGAGAAAGGAGGGTAAATTCTGACCATGTAAGGCAGGGAAGTTCCTTCCCTTCAGCTGGAGTTAGAGGGCAAGCAACGTAAAACTTGCGCAAGGTTTCAATATTAAAGGCAAAGCTAAAGTGTGCTAAAGCATGCTGATGGAAATGCAGCAAGAGTATGTGCAAGAATATCATCATGGTTGAAATTACACATGGAGAGAAAAAAGCCACAAACAAGCTGATTTGGAAAATCGGAAATCCATTTAAAAAAAAAAAAAAGAAAAATGTAGTTGAAATTATATTTGCAAATACAGGATTTATTCATCTCTGTGTGGTTTTGCTGGCTGCAGATATCTTGCAGGGTCCATTACACAGTCAGGGTTACCTACTAGCTGCAGCTTCACACTGGGGTATTGTCAACTGTCTGTCAAAGGCGTCAAGTGAAAGTATATGACTTGCAAGACATACAGAGAATGGATGCAAAGCAAGTAGTATGTGAGATGGAGGTCTTCAAAATGGGCAGCTGCAGAGCTATGAGACCAATATATCTGACAATTAACTTGCTGTTTCAATGACAGATGGTAAGAGCATGATCACCAGATGACAAAAATTACATAGAATGTGTTCTCCCCAGTAGAAATACCGTGGTAATAGGAAAGACTTTGCAGCAAGATACTATGTTTTCCAAATCCCCTATTTGGCATCTACTAGTTAACTACAGTTTTCTTAGGAAAGAAAATATCAGGTGATTACCAGAAAAATATTTGAGCAGTTTCACATATTTGATCTTTTCTGCTTATTTATATTTATTACTTCCCCCCCCAGTTTAACTGAAGATAGACAAAAGAACAGAAAGAGATGACTGTGTCACCAGACAACCCCATGCTAGTCCTGTTTAAACCCACCACTAGCCTCTGCTACCAGATCCATCTGTGGTAAAAGGGCAGCCACACGCGGTGCTTTGGCTGAATATCTGCGGGGAGAGCTAACAGTGAGGCGGCCCCCTGGACTGATTTCTTAGAATTCCACAAAAAAAGTAAGGGGGTATATTGGATAATGATTATGGTGCATCAGATGGAATGACTTCCCCTCTGGATGCTGCTAAATCATCTCTGACAGAAACCGTTTATCCCCAAGGCTCCTGAAAACATTTCTGAGCCATAAATTCCTTGTCTTTGCAAAGGACTTGATCTGACTGAGGGCAGATATTTCCAAAACATGACCATGTGAGATAACTCTCTAAAACCTTTTATCCCTTCTTGAGCCCCATACCAATCACACCAACAGAATACTCTACTATACTGAACCATAAACACAGTGTGCTTTTCCAGGATTTGCCAGCAGCATTCACCTAATACTATTTTGTTTACACAGAAATTTGAAGGTTTGCCCACTGCCATACAAGGGAAAGATATTAAGATTCTGTCAAGCTTCTCTCCTGCTCAGAACAGGCAAGACCAGGGAGCACAAATATAGCAAAACTCAGAAGTATCTGGAAGTCCAGTATCAAACACAGGCATCCTATCACTGACCCTGAGACAAGCTCTATATTGATTTTTATCTTGCATCTACGCTGTCTCCAGCAGTGCTGTGAGATCTTTATTCTAAACATTCTCTCGACTAATAAGGGTCTTGAGTTAGCTGAATATGCTGTATATTTGTGTAGAAATTTCCCGCAGAACTAAAGACGATGTTTTTTTCTATAATTGCAGAGGTGTCAGAAAAAAACAGGCAGCCAGAGCACGAACACGCTGAACAAGGGAAACAAGTAATGGGGTAAGAAGATAAAGGAGGAAAAAGCTGAACTGACATATCAGAAAAACAACCACCAACACCTCACAACAAGTAGGGTGGAAGCAAGGATCAATGGGTAAAGAAGAATCATGGACATGATGGGAAGAGGAAGCCAAGTCTGTGCTCACTGACCTTTCACCCCTCCAGATTTAGTATGAAAGTTTCCCGCAGTCTCCCCATTCTTTTGCAGCCAGAAGGGATGGAGGGAAAGGCAGGGAGAAATTTATGGAGAGAAAAAGAAAAACAAACAACATCAGTTCTTACTGTGTTAGAACTAATGTTCCTATGTCAAGCTAGGCATGTCACTTAAACTGAGTGTTTTACTGCTGGTTACTCTTCATTTGTTCCCAATTTTCATGTTCAGCTTGAAACGTGATTTGAAGAAGTGCTGAGCCCTCACAGCTGCAGCTGGAAATTGTGCTTGTACTCTGGGAACTGCTCAATAACAATCATGCTTCTATATATAAAGTATAAGTGTTATAAACACATTGTCTACGTATAGTGTTAACTAATGCTAAGTATACTAAAAAAGAAGGAAAAAACCAAATTCCGTAGGCATTACAAAATAGGCACGCAAATGAGGTAATTTCGTGTATTATTGCCAGTACTATCACCTCGGCTCACAACATTTTCTCTGAAAATAATCATCTCGTAGTACGTGGATACTAGAATTAGCACTAAACCAAATAATACTGGCTCCCAAGACAGTTTTAAATAGCATCTAACAGGTGAGTTTTAGAGACCTCTGCTGACTGATGGGGAAAAAACAAAGTAGCTGCTCATGAAGCAAAGCACTGCCCTTGTGGCAGATGAGGTGGGGGGCTTCACAGACAAAATTAAACCAACTACACAATCCCACCTGCCTTGTAAGATACTATACAAAGTAGCTTAATATATTTTTAGCATTTAACTCTGGCCTTTCCTAGTAACTGCAGCTTTGATTCTGCAATTTCAGTTGTGGTCTCCGGTATATTATGGGAAAAGTAGCATCACACTGCCATAAATTCCCGAATTCCACAGAAAGGTTTCAACATTATGTACACCTTTCAAGGGATTTTCCATCTGAGAGAGCAAGTAAGCAAAAGCAGAATTAGGACATCAGTGGTTACATTATGCACTCAGCCTCCATGAGACAAGTCAGGACTACATCTGCTTGTCCTCAAATGAAGCTTAGGTTTCAAAGGCTAAGTTAGGGCTAACTCAGCCTTAACAGGGTGAGTTGGCAGTGAAAGGGGAAAGATAATGTTTCATTGTCATGAACAGCTTTAGGTTGAAGATTTTATGCTGAAAATGCTGTGGTTGCTTTAGTTTCCTTAAGCCAACTACTACCAAAGTCAAAACATAGAGGGATGCACAAGTTAAGAATTAGTTAATAACATCTTGGGGAAGATGTCAGAAGAAAAATGAAGAAAAAAAGAAGTGTAGATGAAAGAAAGGAGATAGGATATTTAACGATTTGTAAACATAAACAAACGCACACACAAAAATCAAATTATACTGTAGTTTTTGCTTGCTTAACATATTGCAGGGACTTAAAAACCAGAATGCCTAGACACAGATGAAACATTTGGAGACTACATATGCTATCACATAGGGTACGTGGCATTATAAACTGCTTGCATACACAGAATGAAAACCTTGTGATTTTAAATGTTGCTGTTGAAATAGAGTTAATGGTAAACTCCACCATTTGAGCATCTCCCCAGCACTACCCAAACCTGTTTCCTTCTTCCCCCTTCCCTATCCTTACCTCTCCCTCAAACTTAAAAAAAAAAAAAAATTAAAAAAATTTAAAATACAGTTTGCTTTCTGTTCCCATGGTAGCATCACAGATGAGTAAATACAATAAATTACTACTTTTGAAACAGCAGTAATCACCTGGTAAATATACTGAGACATATTTGTCTTGTTCAAATCACTTGTATCTGTCAACAGTAGTTTTGAAGATTCCCCAGGGCATAACAATTAAGTTAATAGCACTTCACACATGTACAAGGCAATGTATGACATATAGATCTCAGTGCCTGGGTCCCTTTACATGACTTGATAGGAATCATGGATTTCCTATTTATTCTGTCTAAAGAGAATTACAAGCTGCTCATCCTCTAGCTGGAAGGTATCCACAAGAGTACTGTAAACTCTCCATTTAGAAGGATGCATTTCTGTACTTTGAGTATTTATAGGTGCTATGACATCACAGTGCTGGGAATCATAGTATTTATGTTTTTGTAAAAGAATCATTTACAGTAAAGCTATTAGAGAAAGTGAAGAATACTAGCTTGCCCATCAACAAGTGCTACATAAACACTAAAAAGATACATAAGATAAACCTATATATTAATGACATAGTTGGAAATTAATTTCACTTTTGTGTGATAAAATGTACATTTGAGGAAAAGAAACCCAGGGTAATAAATATTTTAAAAAGGGGGAGACATAAGGAAGAATTTTTTACTAAAAATATACTAGTCTTCTGGTCATCACTACCGTAGTTGTCCTTCATCTTTGTCCTCCAGTTTCTCCTGTGACACACCCTGTTCTGCACGATAATTGACAGTTATTACATCAGGTGTGTGTTCATTCTACTCTATACAAATGCCTGTAACCTGAAAAATGTTTTGTTTTTCCATGCACGTAATAAAGTAGTTGTCATACATGGCAATTCTGCATGATGTTGCATCTATTCAAGAGAATGACAGCACAAGGGAGGGAATAAAAAAGAATAATCTACTTTTGTATGAAATCGAGTTTTAATGAAATTGTCATTAATATTTATGTTAACTGTCATCAAAACCTAAAGAGACATGTTAACACTGGAATCTGAGCAGCCTGGAATCGCATCAGTTTTCACATTCAGAGAAAAGCTGCTTTAAATGCAAAAGCTCTGATTTCTGTTCTAGCGTTGATTGTTTCTTTTGAAAGTGTTCCTCCCCACATCCACCCTCATCTTCCTTCCAGATGTTCATGGAGCAAACTTCAAGTCATTTGGATAAATGAATGCAAGCAGTTGTAAGGGCAAATTGACTTCTATTTGCTAAGAAGTTCTCTATTAAGATTTGCTGATGATAGAACAGCAAAATCTTGCCTCTGCACAATTCCCAGTTCCTTGCTACTGACTCCCTAATATCTTTTTAGTGGCCAGGATGCAGAAGAGCTTTGTGTTGATCATCACAAATGGACTCTAATAGGAAGACTATTTTTGAATGGTCATATTGTGGTCAGTGTATTATTGAAGGCTGCATTCTACAGAAGCTGAACAAGTCCACATGTGTGGGAAGTGATCACTTCTGATAAAGATGAAGTCTACATCTACATGGGGAAGATATAGCAGTAAGTTGTAAGAGTCAGGAACCATTGCCACCTCTGCAGGCAGAATTTACCTTTCCTTCCACAATACCCTAGTGGAAAGCTGTGCATCTTGAATTGCAGCTGAAATATTTTTCCTTCTTTTTTTTTTCCTCCCCTATTTCTTCTTGTTCTCCTGACTTAGAAATCAGGCAGGCATTATAAGAAGTATGCATTTCTATCTTTCAGCCAGCTACACATTGCGCTGAAGAACATGGTAGACTGTAAAGACATAGGGTATCTAATCACCTCCACCTTCTTCTCCTTAAATAGCCTCACAACAAGTACAAAACCCAAGCCTGAGCAATCCTCAGAACAAAAGTCATTAACATACACATGCACACCAACAAATATAATGTATTCTTCTCAAGAATGAGTATTCAGACTATCATACCTCTGATTAATCCCTCATGGATGCAGAGAGCAGTGAATTTACAGAAAGTACCATAACATGTTTTTTTGTTGGTTTTTTTTTTAAAGGAAAACTAAACAAAACAAAACATAAAAATCCCAACACTAACAAAAAGCTTCCACTGCAGCCGGCAAAACTATTCCTTTGAAAATGTTTTCTACATCCTCTTTTTCATCTCAGTGGATGGAAGGGAGTAGAATCTGTCCTAATTAGCTCAGGATCAAGACTAGAACTGGAGACACTGCTGTTCATCTGTGCTCCAGACAGTACATTTTACAAAGGTAGCATCTGAGAAATTGTTTCAATTCGTTTATAACTGCCTGGTGTGCTCCATCCATACTGGGCTGGATTAATCAATCATTAAGCGACCTTAACCGTGAGACTAAAAATCCACTAGCAGATTAAACGGCTGGCAAGCCAGGTATGGACACTGCAAGGACAATTCAAACCAGGCTCCAACAGCTGCTTCCTTCCAGGCAGGCAACATCTGGCATCCTTGGTGGCCAGGCAAGTGCATGCTGTAGGAGGTACCAGCAGTGTCTCCAGCAAGTGGGTATCTCCAGTTCTGCGTGCGACTGAGTTTTCCAGGTCGTGCATCTGAGTGCCGCTTCCCTCCTCCTGAGGGAAGACAGAAGAAGGGCTGCAGGGAGCAGGCTGGACAGCCGAGATAAGGTGAGAGTCAACCCTCGCTGCTTAAATTTCATTACTGCATTACTACTGGCTGGACCTTTCTAGAGGGGTGATAGGGGCTGATGGATGTTACTAGGAGCTATCAAGGTAGAAATGCCTTTTCCAGTGGGGAAGACTATCTGAAAATACACAACAAAACACACAGACGGCTATGGTAATGTCATCAGTAATAAGGGACCTACCAATTATTCTACAGTCAGTGAAATCACTGTTCAACCTTCCCTGCCCAGAGGTACCTCTGCAGTGGAAATGCATTTGTCAAAAACAGATCTCCTCCGTCAGGTACAAACTATACCAGCAAAATAATGATGAACTATCCCAAGACACATTTTTTTCCATATCTGCTCTATCTAAAATCTCTTAAGAGTCATTTTTAAGAATCTAAAAAAAGGTTATAATTTTTCATGGAAGGTGTTTACAAAATATTAGGCAGTATTTAGGCAGAAATAAGTACATGCAAACCCTCCGCTAAATAAGTCCTCTGGGGAATCCTAGATCACAAGCTTTGGGCTGTTTGTTGGCAGGCCTCCTGTTTAAAATAACAGCCTAAAGAGGCTTAATAACGAGGCTCAATTTTATTAAAACCTGATAAATTTTTTTGAGAGAACAGTAGGCAAATCAAAATGTTACACAAGAAATAGAAGCAAAAGAGCAAGCCCAGTCAATCTGGAAAAAAACCCTCCAAACCCAAACATCTGAGAGGAATTTATAACTGAAGTCTGTACATATCCCATGGCACATAAAGGGGATGGCCCCATATTGACTGTTCCTTGCCTCTTCTAGTACAACAGCCCAGATAACACCAAGTGAAGGTGCTCACAGATGGAGGTTGGAGCAGGTTCTACACACAATATGTGGTTTTACTGTGATGCACCAAGATGCTGGGATGCATTAAAAGCTTACATGGTCTCAAGAAGAAACTGACAAGATTGAGGAAGAAAAATGCATTAAAGGCTGTTGTTAAATACCTAGAAACTACCCTCTGTCCCGGGAAGTCCTTGGTTTGTGGCTCAATGGGAATATCACATGCCTAAGCTTTTCCTATATTCTTCCCTAAGCATCCACCTTCATCTCCTATGAGACAGGATCCTGCACCAAACAGACCTTGGTTTGGCACACTCACTCACATGTAATGCACTCACTTAGAAAGAAAACCAAAAAACAAAACCCAACAAAACCCCCTCCAGATGCTTTTGTAATTCAATTACTGTATCATTTTGCAAGCATCTGAAAGCTTAGAGTTGCTTATGGTCTTTTAACATAAAATTCACATTCAGTTCTGAATTTCTTGGAGTTTTAGACATACCAATGGATGAAATAAAGAAGTAGGTGAGGGCTTTTTCTTTCTCTCCCAAAAGTTTGTTTTGGTTTCTTTGTTAACACATGCAGAAGAAAGTTTGATTTAAAGTATTCATTGGACTGAGCCAAATACAACACAAGTATGTCAGCCCTGTGCCCAAATTGTTTACATTTGCACTACTATGCTAGTTTTAGTGAGAGAGATGAGAGATGGTAACAGAGAAATCAGGAGGGGATAGACCTTACTGCAGTGGACAGAAGTTGAAATACATGCTGTTTGCTCCCTGATGAGCCAAGGGCAGCTGTACATACAATTATACATTTCCAAAAGAAAGACAAAAAAGTGCAGGAAAAACACATGACAATTTTTTGCAGGACTAAGTATGACATTCCTATTAAAAGAATATGCAAAACAATCGATTTTGTTTCTTGATATGGTAAATCCTTTTCCTAGTTCTATATTTATTCTTGAATTATTTTAGCTATAGAGTATATTTTTGGGTCCTTTAAATAAAAGGGGGGAGATAAGAAACCCCTTACACACGTACACAAAACCCTACATACTTACAACTATTTATAAACCAGGTATTAGACACTCAATTATCATAGCTGAAAGTTATGTCCATCATGTCATTTGAGTTTACAGGAGTCAGAGAGTCTTGTGTTAATTTCATTCCTCTAAAGCAGGTTATACAAGACTCCATCCATTTTTGTAGAAAGTCTTGACAACTACAGGGCAACTTAAGTGTATGTTGATTTCACTACCCTATTTTCACAAGCTGCCTCTACTCACAGATCTATGTTTGTGAGGATTTCCCACAAGCAAGTGCTAGAGATAGCTCATTTATTTTCACACTTTTTTTTTTTTCTTGTCAGTTGGGATCCAGACACATCCCACTTACGTTTTTATTTCTTCTCCCCTCCACTATGTCACTACTGAGCTGAGGGGGCTGAACTAATATCTTTCGTAGATCAAGAGGAAAAACAGTGCAGTTGAGGCAGAAATAAAGCAAGTTCCACTGCTACTCTCATCAGCGTGCTTCAGTCACTCATCAGAGCAGTTAAGACATGGAAGGCAAATCCCATACCTCTGCCCTCACCGCTGACCTGGATCAGAGGGGTAGTAGCTTTTTCCAGCACTGGTCACCAGTTTACTAGAAAGCAGAAATAGATCCTTCAGTTTATATCCCTTAGAGCCACAGAGTAATAAAGGAGTGGAAAAGCTTCAAGGCAACATTCATTCTGGCTGGACTTGATCTAATGACCTATAGGTGAACAGATCTGTGTATCCCATTAGCATTCCTTTGAGTCATCCTCACCCTTTGTTCCCCACCTTTATTAAAAGACCCGAAGATTAATGCAGGGAACAAATGGCAGAGAGATAAATCTTGGCCTGTGTTACATCTCAGAAGTGTTGTTTCACAGTGTCATTCAGGGCAAAAGGTGTTTCGGTTTTTTGGGTTGGGGTTTTTTTGTGTATTTTGTGTTTGTTGTGGTATTGGTTGGTTTTTTTTACATGCAACAACAATCACCATAAAATCTGACAGCCTTTGAGGCTTCTAGAACTTTGAAGCAATCACAGGTAAAGATACTGTTCAGAGTTTAAGTTTTACAACTTTAAATGTCTTTATTATCTTTCCAATTTTAAAGCAGATGAGTAACTTGGTTCCTCCAGGAACACAACACAATTAGTCATCTGCAGACATTACAGAATGATTAGTTTTTTTCCTGACAAAATGAAAATCCTTTTATTATCTTTAAAATACTTGTAGCTTATCTTGCTTTTAAATTTAAAAAGGGGGAACGCATGCAAAATTAGAATTAAATGCATCTTATTTACCTGGCTTTCTATCTTGGCCAAATTTGGACTATTGTTTCAAATGAGCAATCACTCTACTTTCTACCACCATCAATGCTTTTTAGTCAAGATTCTATTCCTCTCCCTTTAATTTTAGGTGTTTGTGTGATCTTGCTAAACTAAAAGGCAGGGCTGACTTGCTTTTGACTGTTCTGGACAAATCTACACCGACTCAGATAATTTGTAATCTAAAAATGCATTTTCTGTCTTGCCCTGTTTACATTTGGAAGCTGACTTTGCTCCTCATACAAGAATTCAAGACGTTCAAATTAGCAAGCAATGAAAAATATCCTGAAATGAGTGCCGACCCTGCTCTTACCCTGCTGGTTAATTTTCTTCAACCTTAGATGTTGGCAACTGCAGCATCACATTCTTAAGTAACTAGTCATTTTGCAGCTAGCTCTGATACTACTTTTACCCAGAATTTATGCTTAGATAAGCATACACACATCCCCAAAGTATTTAGGTAAGTTGTCAAGACTTTCTGTTAAATGAACAACATGTAAAGATCTGCAAGTGATGAGAGGAAAAAAATACACCATATTTAAACATTTAATCATTAAGTGCTTTTAAAAGCATGATCCATAGAAGTATACACTGGCACAAATATCCCTGCTTGCTGTCTCTTTACATTGCTAACACATACTCATTTAATGTTCTCCCTTTTCATTTGGAAGCTCTGTCATTGCACATCCCCTAAATGATTTCAAGCAGTCCAGGAGTTAGCCCAGAGGGAGTTGGGGAGAAAGCAGCAAACCCTCCCAGATATAAACAAACAACCCAGGCTAAATTCTGGCTCTTTTTAGGTTTAAGCCAGTAGGAAGAAGAAACATTATTTTGCATTTTGTTCTGTGCGAACTTGGATTGTCTGGCACTTTTTTGCCACTCCCCCCAAACCCACTAATTCTCACAGCACACAAATAGCCCCTACAATGCAGTGCAAAGTGACACTCCTTGCATCTAAATACCAATGAAACAAAACTGTCCTGGTTTTGTCTCTGCTAGGTTTACAATGGAACTGTCATACTATAAATATCAGGTTCTTGTTGTACCTTTTTACATGTTTAGTTACTGGAAGTCCATATTTTGACCTTCTATTTCCTATAATAAATAATTTTCTCCCATGCTTTCTATTCCTCAGTCCTAGAGAGAGTTGAACAGTTTACTCTATACAAATATAGCCCTACCAAGTGCCACTTTTTCAGTGAAGGGCTTTTGACATGTTTTCCCACCACCTTCTGCCTCACTACAAGACCTAGGAAGTCAACCTGTAGAAGTGTTCACAGAAAGAACAGACAAAGTTTGAAGCAGAATATGAAATTCGAGGATATCTTTCAAAAAACGTAGGTATATACCTCTACGTCATTCAAACCATGGTATTTTATTTGTGAAGCTAATCAGAAAGAATTATTGCCCAATAAAGCCATAGAGACCACATATAATGCATAGTTTGAGATAAAACCAAGAATATCACTAAATGCCAAAATCATTTTAAGAAAAACACATGGTCCAAGACTCTGATATCTAAGGCAATTGCAAGTGAACCAAACCTTCTCCACCACTAGCCTGCTGCATATCTCTGACCAGCACTAGTAACAGTTTTGCTTTCTATTTTTCCCTTTCACTTGTTAACTTTAATATCTTACATACAGTGAATACTGCAGTGGAGATGGTGCCTTGCAATGTCCTACCTGTTCTAGGTGATCTCCCTCCAGAGAAACAAAGGAGGGGCCTCAAATACACATTTGTTATCTCTGGACTACAACAAATCAAAGCTTCTGGTGAAGATGATTTCAGCACTGGAAAACTTGAGTTATGCATGCCATTTCTCTAGCACATCTCAGAAATATTACATATACATCAAAGCTCTATGTTACTTGTTGCTTTCTACAAAACCGTGAAACCAAAATTCTTCCTCCTTATCTTTGACATACTCTAAGAGACCTCTTAAAAAGTAGGATAAAGTCCACAGCTGAGATCTGTCCTTTTCTGGCACGGGAAGACTCCTTACAAATTCCCATAGAACTGATCTAGGCTTAAGCCAGAGCATTCTTGAGATTCTGGTCCAAGACTGCACCATAAATCACTCTCCCCTCAACAAGTTCAAGATGCTGTTGCATACAGAGCTACAGGTATGTTTTGAAAAGCAAATAAAACCTAAAAACTGAAGAGGACAGGTCAAAAGCAGCAACAAAACACCATCAAAAGAAACACACACACACAGATGTGATGCAGTTACAGTTCTTGGTGCTCTGGAAGGAAAAGAGTTTACTCTAAAAGAAAGTCTCAGCTGAGATCAGTGGTATCTACTCTGACATAAACAGTGATGAAAACAGTATGATCTGGCCAGTGAAAATATTAAGGATGCTGGAGGGTCCACTTGTGAAGAGAGCTATTTGTTCTGTATTACTCAGTTCCTCAGTTAATAAATTCCAAGAACCTGGCTATTACATCCAGACCATGATCTTTCAAACTGTTTAATTGTCGTTACAAAAGATGAAATCCTCTCTCTCATTTTGAAGCTGAGACAGAAATCATTACAAGAAAAAGAATTAACAAAACAAAACCAATAAAAGCCCAACTAAACAACAAACACCACAAAAATCCTATAGCTCCCAGAACAGAGAAAATTAACATGGCTTAATAAAATTCATGGTGGGCTTGTCATTGCTGCTGTATTTAGAAGAGAATAAACTTATTGACTAGTGCTCCCTCACAGAGAATCCCTCAACTGTCAGCATTTGGATAAGCCTGTGGCTATATATAAATAAATGTTGATTTATCTGTGTTATAAATATATTGTCCCTTTAGCATATGAGCAATTTATAGACACAACAAATGCACAATGCACAGAGAGCAGATCAGAGCACAGAGCAGGGCTCTGTTCCAGTTCTCTCAGACTCAGGATAAATGACTGGCGTTTGAGTTCCACTCATTCATTGTACCTTCAAACACAGCCACTGCAAAGTCCATGCTCAGCACCATGACCTTCCTCTGCCTGTTTCCACCATGTACAAAATAGTATTTTACTCATTCTTCTTAAAAGCACATGCAGGTTTTTACCTGTAATTTTCAAAGCAACACTCTGCGTACAGTCTTTCTGTTGTATGCTCCACTTTTCAGATCCTCCTACAGAAACCCCAAATAGTTTGTCAGATCTGTATGTAAACCCTGTTTCTCTGCAAGGCCTCAAAGAGAAATTTTATTCATACTATATGCATGCATCTACCCTCTGTGGGATATTGCCAGCTGAGTTAGGGTTTCTTCACCATCTAATCCAAGAACATCAAAGCATCTTAGCAGCTCTAGAACGAATAACTACAGGCTTTCATGACATAATTTATATACATATCTAACATGGTGAGCCAAGGACGTCTTAAGAAGCAATTCAACTTTCAGAACTGGGGTCCTGCAAGTTTGGTCCAGGTCACAAGGCTTCACAGTGATTAACCCAACACACCGTGCTCCCCTCCCCAATGGGACACGAGGTGATATTACTGAAACTGTCACAGAGCAGTGACATTGCCTGTGCCACTTCCAGGCATCTGGTAAAGCCATCCAGCCACAGAGCTTTCACAGCATTTTGGTGCACAGCAGCATTTGGGATGTAGTCTACCATTACAGGAGATTTTCATTAGATCTGCACCTGTCAGCATTCAGGAAACACCAGCATCCCCAGCATTTGGGCATTCCCAAATGCCCCAGTAAGTTCACATCTACAGAACAAGTTACAGAATTACCTTTGAATTTATTTTTTTTTAATATTCTGGTCTCTGAAGCATTCAAAGTGAGGGTTCAGAAAGCAACTGTGTTTTAGTTTCTTTTTTTTTTCCCCTCAAACACTCCACATTGCTTCTTATAAAGGGAACATTATCTAATTCAACAGACAATAACATTTTCCTAATTTAAATTCCCCCACAAGCCATCCCTTGCATACAACCTGGCAGAAGTGAGCTTTACCCAAATAACTGCAACATTAAAAATATTAGAAAGTATTTGATGCAACTCAATTTAGAAATTCATAAAAGCCATATTGCTGTCATCTCACTGTAGTGCAATAAATCACTGAACCACAGAATTGTTGTCGCCAAAAAAGGCTTCTAAGATCATCAAGTCTAACTATTATCTAACTCTATCAGGGTCATATACACCATAGTCTTAAGCACTATCTAGATGTCTTTTAAATATATCCAGGGATGGGATTCAACCACTTCCCTGGGCAGCCTGTTCCAGTCTTTGATAGCCATTTTGGTATAGAAGTGTTTCCTAATGTCCAATATAAACCTCCCCTGGCATAACTTGATGCCGCTTCCTCTTGTCCTGTCAGTTGGGACCTGTGAGGCGAGACCAACACCCACGTCTCTACAACCTCCTTTCCGGTAATTGTACAGAGAGATAAGGTCTCTCACCAGCCTCCTTTTCTTCTGACTAAACAACCACAGCTCCTTCAGCTGCTCCTTGTAAGACTTATTCTCATGACCCTTCACCAGCTTCATTGCCCTTCTCTGGACCAGCTGTAGCACCTCAATGTCCTGTAAATGGCATGTTAAGGCACTCAAGATGATTTGTTCCATGACCTTCCCTGACACCAAGGTCAGATTGACAGGTCTGTAGTTCCCTGGATCCTCTTTCTGGCCCTTCTTGTAGATGGGCATCACATTTGCTAATCTCCTGTCCCTTGGGACCTCCTGGGTTAGCCAGGACTGCTGGTAAATCATGAGGAGTAGCTTGGTGAGCACACCTGCCAGCTCCTTCAGCATTCTTGGGTGTAACCCATCTGGCCCATAGACTTGTAAATGTAGGTGATGCAGCAGGTCACTAACCATTTCCTCTTGAACTATGGAGGCCGCCTTCTTTCTGTTCCCCATCCCTGTCTTCCAGCTCAGGGGTTGGCTACCCAGCAAACAACTAGTCCTGCTATTAAAGACTGAGGAAAAGAAGGCATCCTCTTCCTCATCCTTGGTCACTATGCTTCCCCCTGCATCCAGTAATGGATGAAGATTCTCCCTAGTCCTCCTTTTGTTGTTAATGTGTTTATGGGAACATTTTTTATCATCTTTTATGGTCATAGCTAGATTGCATTCTAGTTGGGCTTTGACCCTTCTGATTTTCTCTCTGTAGAGCTTCACTGGGTCTTTGTAGTCCTACTGACTGGCCCACCCCCCCTTTCCAAGGGCCATAAACTCTCCCTTTGTTCCCAAGTTCCAGCCAAATCTCTGTTCATCCAGGCTGGTCTTCTTCCCTGCCAGCTTCTCGTTCAGGATATGGGGATGGCCCGTTCCTGCGCTTTTAAAATTTCCTTCTTGAAGAATGCCCCGCCCTCCTGGGCTTCTTTGCCCTTCAGGACTGCCTCCCAAGGAACACTGCCAGTTTCCTAAACAGGCCAAAGTCTGCCCTATAGAAGCCCAAGGTGGCAGTTCTACTGACCCCCTCTTTACTTTTCCGAGAATCGAAAACTATTATTTCATGATCACTAAGCCCAAGATGACCTCTGGCTGTTACATCTCCTACAAGTCCTTTTCTGTTAACAAGCAGCAGGTTCAGGAGGGCACCTTCTCTAGCTGGCTCCTTCATCAGCTGCATCAGAAGGTTATCTTCCACATGCTCCAAGAACTTCTGGAACCACTCCTTCTCTGCTATATTATATTCCCAGCACACAAATGGGAAGCTGAAGTTCCCCACAAAAACAAAAGGTAGAGATCACAAAACTGCTCCCAGCTGCTGAGTATTTCATCAGTCTTATCATCCTGATTAGGCTGTCTGTAACACACTCCCTCCACGATATCTGTCCGGTCGGCCTTCCCCTTGATTCTCACCCATAAACACTCAACCCTGTTGTCTCCATCATTAAATTGCAGACATTCACATCCCTCCATGACATAGAGGGCCACCCCCACCACCTCACTTCCTTTGTCCATCCCTTCTGAAAAGTTGGTAGCCATCAATCGCAGCAATCCAGTCATGTGAGTTGTCCCACCATGTTTCTATGAAGGCAGCTATATCATAGTTTTCACACTACACAATGGCCTCCAGTTCCCCCTGCTTGTTGCCCATGCTGTGTGCATTGGTATAGATAAGCCTCAGCTGGGCTAATGGTCCTGACACCTTCTTGGAGGGACCTGTGGCTCCACTGATCTACCTCCTTCTCAGACTCCCTGATACTCCTTAACCTTTTCAATTCCTCTTTCTGCTCTGCCACCAGGCTGAGCAGATCATTCACCAGTTACCACCAACTGAACTTAGCTCTGGCTCTGGTGAAGCTTTCAGCGTCCTGCCCACAGATCCTTCTTCCCAAACTGCTGCCCCATGCCCAGGGGATGCGCCAGGCCCCTGTGTCCGCTCTGGCTCTGGGCGCAGTGGTCTGCACTCCTGAGCACCAGCGCTGCCCCCAAGTGATGCCCTCGGGGACAGCCACTCATTGCTTATTTGCTCAGGCTTCTTTTATGACCCAGGATGGGGTGGGGGGTGCGTTGGTCTCGGCGAGTGACCGTTGGCACAGTTATGCCTCGCTCAGATCTGCCACCAGTGGTGCTGGCTCTGCCCGGGCCACCTCAGCAGCCATCCAAGAGCCGCCTGTCCCCAGCACAGCTGAGCCACTTTCTCAACCTTTCCCGGATTTGCAAAGCCCCAAAAGAGCTCCTTTGCTTGCCCTGTTCACTGCCGTTCCCTTCCCCACTGCAGACTGACCTGCACTAGAGCTAGTCTCCTCAGAGAGTGGATATAAGCCCTTTCACTTCTCATCCCTCAAGTAATTTCTCAGGCTCACATGAACCAAGGTGTTTAATTAGATACCAAGCTCTTGGAGGCAAACATCATCTGTCTGTCATTACGAAGTTTCTAATGTGCTTTTGGGCATGGTGAAGAGTTTTCAAAAGAGCCCTGTGTAAATAATCTGAGTCTAATTTTCCTTTCTGTTTAAGCACCAGAGTAACTCACCAGATCCATAAAGGTTTCAGAAGGAAGGGCATACAGACTACCAGATGCCCACTGTGATTTTTATTTTTTTTTTTCCCTGAGGTGTCACAATGGCAACATCTGCCTGCATAGTTTTTTGTACAATACTTAAATGCCTTCACTCTGTACTTTATTCTGGTGCTTGAGTGGAAAGTGTCTTCCCTTGGAATCCCGTATTCAAATAAAACTAGGCCCTTGGCACATGAATGAAGATATTTAATATTTAGTGGAACTGTCTGAGGGAGAGTATTGCAAAGTAGCTGAGAGAACAGGACACATAGGTGGCAACATCATATAAATAGTTGTACTTCTCAGATGAAATCTGCATGCCTGTGAGCAAACCCATTACCCATCAAAACCTGGTTTTTGGAGAAGGAAATCTTAGTCAAAGCCTCATTTCCTCTATAGATGAGGAAAGAAAAAAAAAAAACCAAGCCAAACCAAACTGTGTATCAGTTTGCATGTGCATTGCTCACGTAATGTAAACTCATTAAAACTTTTATGAAAACTGGAGTTGAAGTGCCTCCTGCTCTCTTTCCAACCACCGGGCTGGGCTATGTCTCTACAACAATCAAATCTCCCTTCTACTTCTACCCAGGTCACAATTTTACAGGCTCCAGCTATAGCTTGCTTCAAGGAAATGTGAGTAAGAGGCTCTTGAGCTACAATTCCAATAAAGTATTTATACCTGGGACACAGTTGTATCTAATCCTGCTTCTACCTCCAAAGAATGAGTAAGCCTGCTTTCTGAAGGCTTTGTGAAAAGTGCTATTCGCTAGCGCTTCTCTCCCCATGCCAAGATGGAAATGATTGCTGAGAAGCCTATGTCCCACAAAATGGGCATTGCTATTTTCTGTAACTCATGGCTAATGACTACTAGGTTCAGTTTTAAATAAAATACCAAAGAAAGCCATCCTAGATGGGGGTTTAGCTGTTGAAAATATGGGACTTCTGAAGAAGTCCAAAAGTTTGACTTTCTGAAGAAGGCTTAAAAGAAGTCCTCTTTTAAGTTAGTGAATTTCTATCAAAGGACATCCTCAGCTACAAGGAAAGAAATGGTATGAGGAAACATTCAGTTTGATTCATATCTCTACTTTACAAGTAAAGGTGTTCCCAATACATTTTGACATTACTTACATAAGGCATGAGAATGACAAGCCAAAAAACTAGCTAAATGTTTTTCTTCTCTGAAGTTCTTCCTCAATAATTAAAATACTTACCAACACTTTATTTAAGCCCTACCATTCAACTAGTTCTGTGCCCCACGCAGTGTAAATCAGATTTGGAGAATATTGCAGCGAGGCAATACATCATCTTTATACCTGTTGACATGGTAAGCTTTGATCCTTAGGTCTCCCTTAGGCTAGGATGAGAATGAAGGGAGCAAAGCCAGAGTCTTTAGTTTCACTCAGCTGTTTTGATTCAAGTTACAGGGATACACTGATCCACTCTATTAGTCACATCTTTCCATCTGTCTGCAGTGCCAGTTGGACAGAAATGTGAAAAAAATTATCTTTTAATTTTTTGTCTAAGTATCATTAAAACCCCTCACTTGGAAAAAAAAATTACAATAAAAATCGAACATAAGATAAAAACCAACATCATCTTAATTAAACTGGATTACTGAAGAAAAAGAAAAATGAGAATGTGCTCTTTGGGCAAAGTGCTGACCATTTACTCATGTTTCTAAGTTCACATTCCCTGTGTATTTAAAACATACGCTGAAGACTCAAGTTCTTCACCAACAGAAATCCCCATTACAATCTGCCTACAGTCCCTTGCTGTTACAAAATGTACATGCATATATTGCTCTTAAGACTCCCTAGGAACAATTTCTGCTGCAAGTTGGAGACTCAAGCTATAATATCTAGTTGCAATATGTACAGTTATGATTCTGGTTCTTTTCAAAGCAAGTTACAAAGCCCTTTTTTCCTGATTTACAGTGTCCTTGCTGTAAGTTAGTCCAGTAGTCAAGATAAAATTTTCCCAATTCAATAAATGGTCTTACACCAGCATCTTTCCATTAGAGTTTTCACAGCGAGTGGGTAGAAGACAAAGTGAAATTAATTTACACAATTGAACTTAAATGAAACCCACCCAACACAGAAACAACTGTACTTCCTGGAAGCCATATGTTTCATCTGTAAAACTTATCCTAATATTTATGCAGACAAGTTTACAGGGAAAACAAACAAACAACAACAACAAAATCCCTCAACACTTTAGGGTAGATTTTCATGGATTTTAGTTGATACATGACTACTAGTTTCATTATAATTTTTCACTGTAATTTCTGCTTCCAAATCCCTTAGGCCTAATTTCAAACTGCTGAATTACTATGGCTGTATATTCTTTTACCAAGCAACATATATATAAAGGCCACAATACCCAACAACTGATGAAGTGTTTGCCAACTTAATCTCCACCTTCTTAAAATAAGGCATTGCTATGACAACATACTACTACCACACCACAGCTCTAGCAGTGCAGGCTCCAGGAAACACTATTCATCTATCTCTACATTACCTTCCTCTATATTCTGCCATCAGGTTTCCAATTTCCTGTCTTAACTTATTTTGAAATCTTGTGAATGAAATTTAGCTGTTGTTTTAATTTTCCCAGGTCTAATATATTATAACCCTTACTTTACATCCTCACAGAAGAAACGCCTATCATAGTCTCTAGCACGGGATCTTCAGGTGCTCTTCTGAACAAGTATCACTGTAAACAACCCATTTCAGCTTTTAGCAATGTTTAACTTATTCATCAATAACTCCATTTGGGTTTTCCAACAGCCTCAATGACCCTTGGCTTGACTGTAGATTCCTTGCACACTTTTTTTTTTTTAATATTCTGCATATTCAACCTGGTTTCCCATGTATCATTTACTACTATTCTTTCCTGGATTTTCTATAAATAACTCAAGTTTTACTGACATATCTTTTTGTTAACTTTCTCCCTCAATATCTTGCACTTCAAATAAGATAAATCTTATTTATACTTCAAATACATTTCCTTTGTTTTTTATCAGTTAATTAAAAAGAAGAAAAAAAGACCAAAAAAAAAAAAAAAAAAGACACAATTTTCATCTTAGTGTGTTTTTCCCACCTCTTTCACTAGTCTCTCATATAGTAGATCAGAGTACAGCCAGAACACGTTTAGTGGAAAAACTATGCATTTGAAATGAGAATGCCACAACCAAGTTCTTGAAGAACAAAATTCATCTGAAGGCCCACCAAAAGCAACAGGTTAACATTAAGCATTTAAAAAAAACCCCAACAAACTAAGCAATAATGGAGGACACCAAAGTAACCATGAAGGATATCCATCAAGAATCTCAGAGATGGGGTAACGTCCTAAGAACAAGGAATTCAGGTTGCCAAGTTTACAGAAGATACTTCTGCTGCCTGAATAGCTATTGCCAACTTAAAGGCTATTATAAAACCAAAACTAAAATATATACACACAACCATACCCTGCCAAAACACAAGACAAAATAAAAATGTTTATTTTGAAATATTTAAATTGTATTCTATGGGTAACAAAAAACTGTCTGCTAGAAGTTCAATCTCTAGCCTCCTGCTTCAGTGCTCAGCCCCTATTCATGTACTGCTTTCAGGAGAGAACACAACAGCAAATTAACACACAGGTTTATGCACAATGTGGATGTCTGCCTGTTGAGTATTAGAATGAAAACCCAGCCACACAGATTTCATGTAGGACATCAAAAAGCCATTAATGAGAAAGAGAGGGGTCATTTCATATTAAAATTTCTTGAACTAGAGTGCATGAAATTTCATGGTTCCACACCATGTTAGCAATCCCCCTGCATCATCTAGTCCCCCTTAGTAGTAGTTTTAGAAATATGTCCATAATGTTTTATTAGCCTATATAAAACATAGCATTTATATGTTCCAAATATCCACTTACTGTTATTCTTAAACCACGTATTTTATTAGTATTGTAAGCTTAGATTCTTACTATTTTGTAAAGAAATAATGTGTTTAAATTGTTTTATGCCATGAGCAATACCAGTACATAGTTTTTATGCACAATATGCAATCCTAATTACATTCTTTCCATCCTCACTTCACAATATATTATTATTCATACTCTAGTACTGGTCCACTACTCAATGTGACCAAGATATCCCAGGCCACAGAGAGTAAGTGTATTATAGCTGCAGATTGAAAGCCTTACTCTTTAGCTAAGTTGTATGCATTCTTTTTTCCCCCGGAGATCCCCTTGTGACAGTATACAATAAATAAAAAAGAGAAAGAAAGAAGAAAACAGGAAAAAAAAAATTAAAAAAAAAAAAAAGAAAAACAAAAGAAGGGGAAAAAAAGACAGAAAGAAGAAAAAAAATTTAAAAAATAAAGGAAAAAAGCCTACCTACAACAATACAGCATTGATTTCAGACAGGGTCCAGAAGAACTTGCATCTGCCCGAGCCCTCATATTCAGATCAGACCAAATACATTCTGAATTCTTCAACATCTGGCATGTCACCTTCAAAAGTATAACAGTTCAGGCATAACAGAATCTCATACCAATCCACCATGAGCCTTTTATAGGCTAGACTGTTTTTCCTTTTGCCAACAGCTTGCATATTCCAAAGCATATGTGTCAGAGAGCTTGTGCTGTTGGCAGTTTTTAGGAATTTCCAAAAATCTCTGCTTTGATTTTCTTTTGACTTTACAAAAACAAGCATCTTCCTACTAAAAATGGTTTAAGCAAATCCTTGGAAGCTATTGTGTTGGATTCTTTGCCAAATCCAGGCTGCACATGGTCTGAGTTGCCCTCTCCCTCCAGTCCTTATCTAACCTCTTCTTTCAGGCATACTGTATGCCAAAGGTGCCTTTAAACTTCCAAGGAAAAGAAGGGGAAGCAGGGAAAGCATCGAAGAGTGGAGTATGCTATTTGTGCTCAGAGGGTGCAACCTATCTGCACAGACTTGTCTGTCTCCACTGAGCTTATTTTCTCTTCATGTTATGTGACAACAGCAGAAGAAAATAGCATGCTGTACTATGATTTTAACCTGTACCTGCTGGGTTGGAAATCCCAGTGATGTGGCACAGGTTTTATAACAATATCTGAAACCACACTCTTGGAGCTGCTGATAAGTTCCTAGCTAGTATGTTAAAGCATCACCAGCCTATTGTAATATCAACTTTATTTTAAGCAGTTTTAGGAAAGTGATAAAGTGCATTACGTGAGATTCCAGTCAACAGAAAGTCAGAATGAATAGAGACCCTCAGACAGGCAAGATGAATACACAATTGTAAAAACTACCAAGTATTAAATAGCAATGATCTAGGATCATTCTGTATGCATTTAACTCATTTCTGATGAGAGTAGGCTGGGAAAACAAATAGACCATTTACTTACCTATGCAAGAGTTCTTAGTAAAGGTATGATGAGTACAGCTATCTTAGCAGAGACACTTACGACTCTACTGCATTAATATGCCTGGACACTCATTTACTAAATGCAGTTGTTATAGAAATATCTTCCCCATTACATTTTAACTTCCCTATTTACTCAAAAAAAAAAAAAAAGAAAAAAGAAGATAAGGAGAAAGCAGTGGGTACAGAGGAAAAGAAAAAAGGAAATAGGCTCTATATAGTATTCAATCTACAGAGAACAGAGGAGGAAAATTCCTGTTTTCTTTCTAGCACAATGTTTTATCGTAGGACAAAAATTCAATGCAAACATCAAGATCTCTCAGTGAAATGGGTCAACACTGTTCATGAGAACTGCTAAGTAAGAAAGAAGAGATGACAGAGAGTGTACAAGGAGATTAAAGGAGAACTCCAACTCAAGTTAAACAATAATTTTCTTACCTGGACAGGATCAGAAGAATGACCTCACTGTATGATGACACCTTACAGCACTAGATAAAATAGTGCACTACACTTCTTGGAAGGAAAAGATTAACATCTTGTTCTATCTTCATCAGTAACAGTCACCTAAAATATAGAAACCAACATCTCAAAAACTGTGAGTAGACATCAACAAATAAAAGATCTTAAGGACAAGCAGCAAGTAATTATAGGCTTCTACTTTTTTGCTTCAATCTGTTCTTATCATTTCCCTGATACTCAACCGAATGGAGAGTGTGTATTCAAGTAGGGTTTGCTATGGGTGAATATGCTCCTGAACATGCAATGTGTGCTCTTTTACTGCTGGGTCCTTTATTAAACTACCTGGATATTAGTGGCCTGAAATTGATATGATTAAGGTTTAATGAACTACTGATTAGCACTAATGAACACAACTGAACACACATTTTATTGAATGATTTGTCTCTTTTGAAATGAAAGTAGTGTTGGGCCCATTAATAAAAATTATTTGGGTCATTTCTGAGCAATGGCTGCACTCCTTGGAGAGAAAGGAGAGAAATCAGACAGTATGCCATCTGATTAGTGTTTCAGCAGGTCTAACACATCAACAGTCAGGATTCCCAGGCTATATTTTCTAGGCTTAGTAACGTTAGAAGAAAAAAATAAATGAGTTTCTATGAGTGCCTTTTGACAGGATAGATACGTCCTTAGAATCTGACAGGATCTGAAATTATACAGCATACAAGAAAGGGGAGGACTTGGTTCCGTAGTTCTAAGAATTACAATAGATGTGATTGGGAAAAAGATAGCATCCACACATTAAAAAAAAAAAAAAAAAAAAAAGGTGCATACCCCAACAACAACAATAACAACAACCAAATATGACTGGGAGGATATTATTTCATATTATTGCGTATTTTCTACATCATCTTCTGGTTGAAAGCATTTTGGAAGCCACATGCATCAATATCTATCCATCTACCACAGTCTACTGCACTAATTTACATATAATCTGAAGGCTTGAAGATGGAAATACTATCCAATACACTTTATAGAATGACTGAGGAAATGTTGATGAACAACTGTTACCATTATGTGAGGGTAAAATGCAGTTAACTGTTTTGCAGCACAAAGTCATAGAATATCCATAAATACTCTTGGATCTATGATGACAAATGATGAGAACATCACTTTTGGCTTCCATTTTAGAACCCCACGTCCCACAGTATACAAAATGACATGTTGGGTTATTAAGATATTATTCCAATTAAGAGGCAAGACTGCTACCAAATAGTTGTCCACTGTCTCCTACTTGGTTGTCCCCAGGAGGATTTATTTCCTGTTATTCAATCAGATAAGAAGGAAGAAGGAGTGACGAAAATATAGCCCAAGGTAGAGACTGCATTATCTGCTAACAGGTAACACAGACAGATACTGCACCTCCAAGCACTGAAAGATTTACTCGTTTTTGGTTTCTACTGTCATAAACACTAATGTTTGCCATTACAGCAGCCCTGAAGTAAAAACAGTGCATTTCTACATGAGTCCCCTATCTCCAGTATGCATTCTATTTAAGGCCCTGATGATGCTGAGGAACCTGAAGGAAACCAGTCACATATTGCAGAGTTCCTGGCATAATTAAAAAAATAATTAAAAAAAAAAAATAAATCAACAGGCACCTATTAACTTAATGGAGCTTTCTCTAGTGCAGGCTCATTACAGTTTTGCAATCATTTATCCATTTGTTAGAAGAAGTCCTACTATTGTCAAAAGAAAACCCAAGAACATAGCTAGGGATTCAAACAAAGTATTATAATATAAATTCTCAGTACATAAACAGCCAGACCCAGTATCACTGACATATCAGTTGGAATGACTAATTCGGAAGAAAAAAGCAGCACAAATAGAAAGACTAATGAGACCTTTACAAGATGATTTTCATGTAATTAAGGGAACTGGGCTAAATTCTCCTTTGAATTGTTTGAAGCAAAACCAGAAGAATCCATATGCTTTTCAACAGACATATTCTGCATCAGGAAGAAGAGAAGCTGCTGGCAGAATCTGACCTATTGCCAATAACACCAGCTTAGCAACACCGCTATTTTTCTCTACCATGTAACTAATCGAATGAATCCACAAAGTCTCAAAATAGAATTCTTCTTAGAAACTTTGAAAGGTTTAATGCATAATGTAGGAGGAAAAGACAGCACATAGAAGTGGAAGAGTGAGCAGCTGAAACAGGCCTTACCCAAAGCCTTCGAAAGTCACAAAGAATCTCCTGAAGTTTTTTAGGTTTTAGACTAGTTATACTGAAGAAAGGAGGATATTGATGGTCACCTTGCTACCATACACAAAGGGAAGAGATTGTTCCTTTTTGCTGTTGATTGATTATGGGTCTGAAGAGGCACAGGGATGCTGTGCAGGGGCTTCCCTTTGGATGAAATGGAGGAAGACAACCCAAAACCTCTGCACAAGAGCCACTGAAGTGTTAATGCAGCTACACCAGGCGCTGGAAAGGCCGTACAAGTGCAGGCAGTGGGCATCACTGACACTTTTAACATTTTAATGTGAGTTTAACATGCACCAGTGATGAAGATGGGACTTCAGAGGGCACAGTCTCCCTACAGAAACTGTTGTGATCTCCTGAACATCGCCACTTCATTAACGGCTCCTCTGTTTCCAAGAAGAAACACTTTGTCCTCAGTTAATAGGTAGAGAGTTTCTTCAGTACCAATATGCACAATTTATGTTTGTTATCTTCTCACCTGTTTAAGTAGACAATCTTCCTAATTGCTTACAAAGAAAACATTCACTTTCATTCGTGGATTAAGATGTCACTACTTTAAAGAGTGCTAAACTACTAAACCCAATTCAAACCTCAGTTATAAAAGCTAGCTTTAATTAAAACTCAAAGAAGAAGAAAACGAATACACGTTTTTGAACTCACAGAAGTATAAGCCAGGGTAGAATAGTGGAAGGGAGCAGGAAAGATTGTTCTTATTATTGGGGGTCTTGAATAAAACTACCTTTGCTAAAAATCACCTAGAACACTACAATTAATAAGTGGGCTGGTGTGAAATTTAAGATAAGAAAATTAACCAAGATGTCACAAGAATGTATGTGATGCAAGCATTATTTCTGGAAATAAGGTCCTTAGTATATATATACTGTAGACAAAAATAACAGTGGGTCTAAGAAACAGACATTATAAAATTCAAGCATAAGGACAAGCATTTAGAAAGTGATAAATCAGACTTTCTAGGGCATAAAACAACCACTAGCTGCTTAGGATCATCTGTGAGGTAGTTTTCCTGTAATATACATGTTTTAGATCTGGTGTTATGTACTACTGATGCTTTTGATGGGCTTTTGCTTTGATTCACAGCTAAAGTAGTTTCTAAAACTCTGGTCATATTTGAGTTATGAATGAACATAACCCCAAACTAAGAAAAATCTGTAATAATACACCAAAATGTTTTATTCGTCCTTGACCCGAGAAAACCATGTTGAAAGACAAAATAGTCACTTTTAGGACTTTTAACACAAAAGGGAGTGACAGGATTTATGCACATGAAACCACTGCTTTTATCAGTAAGTGGCTTAATCATATTTTCTCTTAATAAAAACATGGAACTGACTTCCTATAAACTTTAGAAGACACATGTTATTTGACAGGAACAGTGAGTCTATGTTTCTCTGCAACAAAAAATTTTAGCTGACTGTTTAGAAAATACTCCCTTGAACTTTTAATAAATATTAAGCACCAATAACTCTATTTCTATTTAATTATGAGTAAATTAAAGGTTTTTTTAAGCTTTAAGAATCCAGTTCATTTTTAGGAAAGGCTTCTCAGGGGTTAGAAAACAGGAAAGAGAAAAGGAACAAGGAATTAAAAAAGAAAATTACATCTTCATTTCTGTGGGAAAAAAATTAATTCTGGATTATCTCAGTGTCTTACAAAAAGATAAAACATTAAAGTTACGTACCTAAACCCCTGCATTATTCATGCAATGTAAAATGTGCATCCTTAACTAGTTATTCCACCCCCAAATGTAATTAAACCCAATGGCTCTTCTTTCAGGGTATCTAAGAATAATAAATGAGACTGTTAAATAAAGAATTGAATTAAAACTCCTGGCAAATTTATTTGACAATACTTTCTGTTAAGAGGGAAAAAAAGAAAAAAAAAAAAGGACAATATTTTCAGTTGCTCATACAACTATAGCTTCAAGAGTAGCTGGTCCTAGAAAAGACTCAAAGACTAAAAATAACTACATTTAACAGAAGGATGTTCTTTTTATCCAAAAAGTCGTCTCTCCTATTTAAACTTCCTAAACTATGTCAGATGACTGATGGCTGGATACCATTCAAGACACCTGTGTTTGGTCTGAGTGACAGCCTGAAAGTCTCAAGGGAGTTTTCTGAGCTTGTACCACAGGCAGTGGGTCAAAATATTTACTTCAGACAACAACCATGAAACTTCATTTGCTGCTGTTATTTTCTTTCTAATTAATGACTCATTTCAAAGCAGAGTGGAAATAATGTGTCTGCTGTGGTTAATATTTAATCAGTAGTCTAGCATGCCAACCATGTATCCCTTGTAATAGCCCAGGGTCAGTGCCCTGGATCCCACTGGGATGCCATATGGCTGTGTCCAGAAGACTGGAAGCCACAAATGACCCATCATGAGTTGAGTGATAGTATGAATCGATAAGGATACTAATCATTGGGTTTGAAGAGCTGATTCATCTGCTGTTGGAGTGAACATTATCTTAATAGCCTCGAGTTTTCACATCATAATGTGAAATGTGCTATTATTAAAAAAAAAAAAAAAAAAGCAAACCAGATTCAAATTAACAAGTTTTTTCAGCCATTTACTGTTAAATAATTTAAATATGATTTATTTGTATATAATGCAAACATGATGCTTGTATTGGTGCTCCAGTCTAAGGATAATATCATAAATTAATTTTGGTTTAGACCAAATTAGAAACCAGGCCCCCAAATGTCCATATGCCCACCACATCCTTTCTTATGCAGTTACAAGAAGGGCATTATTTCAAATCTATTTCTGCAAATGGAACATTTCTCTCAGATTTCACAAGGACCTGGATGAGATTTTGAAATACAGCAATTGAGAAAGCACTTAGGTGTACACTCAACTCACAGTGAGAATACACGTGTCTATAATAAGGCATCTCCTGAACTACTATCAAGCCTGGATTTGCTGCTCGTGTGTTCGGCACAAGTAGAAGCCTATCTGTAAGGTGCACTCTAGAGAGCAGAGCATTCCCTTTTGCTGTGCTCTTCCAGCAGCTCAGTACATTTTCCCAGTATGTTAGAACTCCTGATAAAAGAAAACCTCATTATGATTTCTGATTCATTACAGATATCTCAGAAAGTAGTTTGCTCTGAAAAACAGACTACACTCTAGAGAGTGCAAGATCCCATCTTTTGTAGCAGGATGTTCGGCAGATAGGATACCATCAAACGTAGCAAGGATCTTTGTGGAAGAGGAAACTAAACAAAACTGATTTAAGCAAATCACAGTTGTGAACAACTGCTCATCTTCTATGCTTAGTTTCAAGCTAATGTTTAATTATTTAGCTAAAGTGAAGCTGGAAACAGTTGTTGCTCCAGAAGTCAATTGCACAACAGAAGTTTAAGATTTAAAGACCACACACAAAATTCAGACTTAAAGACCAACTTGCAGGCAGATCCTTCTTTTACAGAGACTGATTTTATTTTTTTTTCTCAGAAGTAGTAGGGTAGTTTGTCTACTGCACAAAAATAACTCAGCATGCAATCTCCAGCAGAAAAGAGTCAGTATAGCTTTAAATTTTCGCTATTGCAGAACAGATGACTATTAAACCTGTGTTGTACATACTTCCTAAAATACAGATCAGGCTTTAGGTTCGCTCCATGAACACCAGACAAAATGAACACTGGCATAACACGCTACCCAACAGAAATCTGGTAGTGTCAGGTATCTCCACGGGCATATTCTGGTGAATTGCAGAGGCACCTTGAGAGACATCCACGGGCCTGACCTCGCTCTTATTCCTGACTTCGTACTGAGCAAAACGTGTTGTCCTCTGTAAGCGCTGACTCCACGCTTCACTGCTGCGGTACAAGAGGGACCCCGAGGCACCCCCTTTCCTCCCATGTGCTCGCAAGGGTAGAGCCAGCAGTTCATCTGCGGAGCGGACCCACCAGCCCTGCCTCACCTGCTCCTTCGCCTTTGACCGGCTCCTGGGGAAACCTAATACATGACCTAGGACAACCCAGTGCGGGTCTTTAGTCCCCTCTAGTGGCTAAACCGCCTACACTGCTCTGAACTGCTGCCACTGCCGCCCAGTTAACTCCTACCTGGCCCTTTAGCTAGAGGCTCACATCTTTAACACCTACAGAATACATTTCCATGGATGAACCATCCAAGAAGGATTGTTCTATTATCAGCTGGCCCCTGCTGTGCCAACAAAGGCTCTCAACTCACACCAGCCACTGAGTGTGGCTACAAAAAGAGGCAGCCTCAGAGGCTTGGGATGACACATAATCTAAGTAATCTACTTCCTGAAAAACCTACTCATGGATGAGCCATATTACAGAATTAGAAGGCAATCAGTATAATTATCAAGAAATGAGGAAGTATTCCAAGACCTACATATTTCCATGAGTACTCCAGCCATCTAGTGCTGCTTGTCTGAATTCTATGAAAAGTGGGAAGGATTCTGCATAAGACAGGCTATTTTTTCTAGTTTAAAAAAAAAAAAAAAAAGGAAGAAAAAAAGAAAGATACCCCCTTCCCTCACTTTTCTTTCAGCCACTAAAGACTTCAGTTCTGCAGCTGGATCCAAGCCAAAATATTAATCTCTGTGAAAAGCAGCACCAATTTCACTGAGACTCCTTACCGGAGTAAGTAGCATGGACTAAATCTTGGGACTTTCATCCTTGCAAGTCATGAAGCAAATGGTCTTTCTACTCAGCCCAGCTCTAGAATTTGGGAAACTGTATGAGAACCTCAGACTACTTCTACTCCTGGTTCTGAAAAATGACAGAGAAAACCTTGAAAACAAAACTCCTGAAAGAATAAAGAAAGGGAAACAAAAGAAGCAGTGTTGTTCTTAAGAAAAGAAACAAACTGAAATTCAAATTTAATTTTGGTTTATGTAATTTTTGTTGTTGACAGTTTAGAGAGCTCTAGCTGGTGGTCAGAATCAGCAATACTGGGTATTGGGTCAGTGTTATGGTCAGCATCAACACTACTACAACATAGTCTGAACCAGTGAAATCACTGGCAGAGAAAAGATAGCAGAATTATTAGAGTTAGATGCATATGCATTCTCAAACCTCTTTCAAGTATTTTTAATTTTTTTTTTAGCTAGAAAGTAAATGTAAGAATAGAGCACCCACATATTCTCTCTCGGTGCTCCTCATGCATTGTCACCAATGGTCTAGCCAGAAAAACCCGGGGAGGGGTGGGTTGGTTACCCAGGAGCATGCACAGCTCTCACTTAGCCCCCAGTAAACGAACTGATTAGTTAAAGAGGTGGAAGGTGGGCAATCTATAGCATGTCATGCACATGTGTCTCCAACCAGGCTGAAGATTACATGTCTGCACAGCGTAATACAGCACAGTAGTTTCCAAATAGTCTTGTAGTTTTTCTCTGCTCTCTGCATTTGGTGGCCATTTATGACCCTTTTACAGATTGTTCAGAATTTCCTGAAGTGATTTCAGAAGTTGTATAACTGTGTCAGGTGTTCATATGAACAACAACTATTTCTCTGGCTTTATTTTTCGGAAAATCCTTCTAGCATTGCTTTTCATGGCAACACTAGTACAGAAATAGCTGTGTGGCAGCAGTAGAACTCTGCCTCTTCAGGTGCAGCAAAGACAATCTTTTAACTAGCAGACTGTTATTCATTTATTCCTTATATTGCCATGTAATGCATTGCTCTGCTGATTCTGTCAGATCATGGTAGGTACCAATTTTTCCTATCTGAACTTTAAAAAAAAAAAAAAAATCAAAGACAACTTATTTGTCTTTTATATTTTAATGACATTCCATTTCCCAAGCACCCTGTTCAGTGTTAATAGTCCATATAAAAGCTCATTCTCATTATTAAAACATAAAAGAAGAAAGGAAAAGACACAGAAGGGAAAGATTGCAGCATGGCCATTGCTTTGAGTCCCATCTCTTACACCTACCAGGTGTTTGACCAAGCTGAACTGGTCAAACATGAATCAGCATGTTATGTTACTGAAGGCCTATAGAGACAAATTATCTTAAAGCACATGGCAAACGTTCAGTGAATTCTACAGAAAGACACCCCTGTGAAGAAAGAAGGATAATTCCTTATTTATTCAAGGAGAGGAAAAATGAAGCACAAAAAGGTTAGGCAACTCATCAAGGTCACACAGAAGAGGTTGGTTCTGCTCACAATAAAACTTTCTTTAATGTTAACAGGAGTGAGATTAGACCAAATTCAGAGACAGAGATGGAATCAAATCCAGATTGTAGATTAGCAGCACTGACCTTTCCCCCATGAAGGTACACTTCTGTCTAAAACAAGAACTACCTTTGCAAGATGAGTTGTCTGCTTTTCTATCCAGATACAAATATCCATGCGAGATATCCAGGTGATCTCATCCTGCATCCTCCATATACATGCATCAAACGTGTTCAGTAATGAAATACGTCAGAGCAACAAAAGCTTGAATAATACTACATAATTACTGTTATTTACTCAAACAGTAATGTTTCAGAGGAAGCAAAATGAATTCTTCAACTCTGGTGAATAATGCTGCATAAAGTAGGGAGAAAGGAATAGAGGATAAAATAGGAGAACAGAGAGCTGTTTGGTAATGCCAGTCTTTCATTCAGATCTCGTCATGACAAAAACTAAATTTTCATTTCAGTACAATATTTTTATCAAAGAAATAGATGGGTTTTCTTTAAATATGTAAAGAGAATTACAATAGTTCATTTTAGACCGAATGAAACACTACAAATGACCTTGATATTTATTCTGATTTGCTAAGATGTTTCTGTTCTGAACCAAATTCTCGCCTCTTCCTTTGAAATTGCAGTTTGGCTGGTGAACTGAAAAAATTCATTCATCTACAAATTTTATCATGATTTTACAGATGAGGAAATGAAGCCCAGAGAAATCACGTGAATTCTTCAAGCCATCAGAAAAAGCCCATGGCAGAGCAAGAAACTGGATCAACCTTGCCAGGCCTGTGCTAGCATCATCATGCTTAGATCATCCTTTTTGCCTGTGCCAGCATGTCTGCAGCATTTTGTTTAGCTGCAACAGATGAATCAAACACATGAACTAAAATGAAACGGGCAGAACAATGTGATCAGAAAAAGTTGCTTTTCCTCTGACAGCATCAATTAGATTTAGGAAGAGAGGATGAAAAAAGAAGACAGCCAGCAACGGCTTTCTGCTCTATACAAGAGCAAGTCTGCTTCTACGAGACACCCAAAGTACCCATGATAAGAAATATCCCACTGCTCTTGCAGCACACACCTTGTCACAGTAAGCTGGTTCACGCCCAGATGGCATGGGAAAGTGCATGCCCTAACTGTATAAAGTCATGAATCCACCCTGAATAGGTTCAGGCCCCTGAGCAAGAAGCATTCCCAAAGGTGCTTAGATATGCAGTTTAGTATG
Organism: Actenoides lindsayi; assembly: GCA_025331215.1. Lineage (NCBI taxonomy): Eukaryota > Metazoa > Chordata > Aves > Coraciiformes > Alcedinidae > Actenoides > Actenoides lindsayi. The sequence continues at coordinate 38,761 of WTSP01015286.1, read as the reverse complement.
ATTAGATGAGAACAGGTACTTCTCCAATAGCTCTCTCCCTCTTATGGCTACTGCTGTTATTTCTGCATCACTTTCTACTACAGTCAGGTGGTTTCAGTTTCACTGCTTGAAAAAGAAAAGCTGTTGAGAATTTCTTTGCAGTGGAACACGGCAGGGTTAATATCCACTGCTGCTCCTTGCCCCATTTCAATCTGGTTGAGTTACCTGAGAGTTCCCTACATGTCAAACTTGTTTCAACAAAGACAGTTATGAAACATAAAAGGAAGAACATCAGAGTCTCCTGAAACAACTTGAGAGCTGGCTGCAAGTCTAGTGACACTGCTTGAAAAGACAGCAATGAAAAACAAATATACCTCAAATTCCCTAACTATATAGATACCACTTAAGCATATTACAAAGTATTATGTGAACTACTGCTCCCCTTCCAGTCCTGTTTTCAGCAAACATTTAATTTGCAGAGCTATAGCTCCAGATAATGTGTTATTATGTTGGTTGTTCTTATTTAGGAATAGATCCAAATCACTGCATTTGGAGCCAGCATCAGAATACCCTGAAAAATTGGGTGTGCTTGTATGAGGAATGTTTCAGATCAATGTGTTTTCAAGGTCCTTTATCCTCACCTATATTTTAATCACAAAGGGAGTCTTCTTACCAGCTTCAGGGTTCAAAAGTGCTTAGACCTCAGAATGGGAATTCAAAGCTCAGCACGGGACTCTGGCAGCACCAAAATTCTGCACACATGTCAGTCTTCTGCAGCATGATTGCTCCTAGAAGCGTTGTTTCAAGTGGCTGGACAACTAAAAAGGAATCATAAGCTCCCATCTGGGCACACCAGTGCAACAATAACAACTTACTCCTTTTCACTGCACACGCAGCATCAGAAGGCTTTTAGCCATGTGTGGGCCACCACCCTCATACTCGCTTGCAAAGACAAGTTTCTCCACCACGAGCAATGTGTGCTCAGCAAGGCAGCCCCATACAGGGGGCTAAGCTATTAAAGCTTAGACAGGTTTTAGGTAGAAATCAGTTAAAGCGAATGAAAGTTCGTAAAGGAGGATAAGCAAGAAAGAAATCAAAGTAAAAAGCGAGAAGGGCCAGAAAGCAAACAAAGGGAAAGAAAGAGTGAGAAAGCTACCACACCTGCACTGCAGGCATGTGTTCCCACCCTAAGGTGTGTTATTTCGAGGTGATGCAATGCAAAAGTGTCAGGCCAGAGCTGGAAGAAAGAGAACTCCAGAGTGGGAAGAAAAGGCAGCACCCAGGTCAGGCTGGAAGGTGAGATTGTCTTCAAGATCTCAGCAGAAGGAAATAATGAAGTGTTAACTTTGGCAGCTATCAGCTGCTCACAACAGATGACAGGGTTGGGGGCACTGTTAAAAAGTAGTGTATCCATTTTCCATTTTGATAGATGAGTTTTCACCCCTCCTGGAAATACTAAAAGCTTTATTTTGGGTTTCTCTTTTCTAAGGATAGAGAAAGCAGGCTGCAACAGATTAATCAAATACATGAAATGAGATTTACAGGCTTTTTCTCATGCATATCTTTCAGGTACCTGACATTGACCAAAAAAAAACCCTTATAGGGGAAAAATATTATACTTATCTCCTAGAATTAGGAAAAAAAAAAAAAGGGGGTTGTCTTTTGTTTAAGAAAGATGCCATACTGGTCCAAGATTCAACTATCACCTTTTAGCATTACCACTATTTATCAGAAAACTTTCTTAACAAAAGAATGGAGAGACATTGTTACATTTACCATACTTCATCAGAGTCCAAACTATCAAACCCTCATTTTAAGATAAAGGAAGGGTGCTCACTATCTCATCTCTTTCCCTGGCTCCAAAAATGGTATTTCTCCTTTTGCAGTTAGGTTGGTTTTCCTGACCATACACAGAGCTGCCAAGTGGTTGAAGGTATTCTAATGGTTTTGTGACTGAGACACTTCAGCAGCTGCCTAGCAGAATATAAACGAGACCCAGCCCTGCAAATCCACCTGCAAATTATTACCTTTTTTGCATGAGTAAATCCATTGAAATAAGTTTGTGAGTAGCCCCATTATAGTGTTCGCAGAACTGAAACATAAGCCAGGAAACGTTAAGTCAAGTGCACCTTCGCATTAGTTGTCTGTATAGGCAAGCAAAACCAGCCCCAAAGTCTCCATTAATAGTATCAGCACGAAGAAACCCACTGAAATAGCCAACTTCAGTTTCAGAATACAGAGATATTAATACTGAAAAGAAGGAAGGTGTGACCATTACAACATAAATAATCTGATCAGTAAGAAATAAAGCAGTTGTTACAAATACAGCCTTAGAAGTTACCAGAAATCTACCGACCTATCACTCATTACAGATTTTTACTCCTCACCGGACCTGCTCATCCCACTCAGTGCAAGAGGGCAATAGAAACAGCATACTGAGAAGCAGAGATAACACAAATGAACTTAGTGTGATAGAGAAGAGGGGAATTGAGGTGGAAACAGGGGAATCTAGTTTCAGAATCTGACATCAAACTTTATTATTTGAAAGCCTTGTGTATATATATTCTCTATACAACATGCTATACACATACAGAAGGTAGATTCAAATTAGATCAAGCCTGCAAAGGCCTCCTGAAAATATAGGAAAACTCAGTTTTTCAGATGCCAGTAAAACATTATTTATGGCCCCACAAGAGTTGTGACAACTTAATTACAGACATAAACAGTATCTCCTACAGAAACCAGCTTGCATGCAGGACAGATAGTCTAAAAGACCAGAGGTAAAGCTGAATGGTAACTTCTAGGTCAGACATTTCTAGGTCTTGATTTTGCAGCCTAAACAACGTTCTTCAGATATAAGAGATTTTATATGATAATTAATGATGTAGGAATTACTATCTTTATTGCTCTCAGTATGTTGCTTCAGGAGAGTTTTTCAGAACTCAACCTCTGAAGATGAAGGGTAGTTTTTGTTTTGTAGTTTCTTTCATGTAAACTATGTCCCCAAAATGTCAGAGTTAACTGAACTGTCACAGAGTCAACTGAGCTGTAGAAATCATAACAAAGGGAAAGAGAAATAAAGAGGCATAGACAATGGAGGAAAATAACAATCCCTATTTTCACTTGAGTTAGAAAGGAGATGAAAAGACCACACAGTGACAGAGGTGATTATTCTATCAACCTCTTTAAATAATGGTCTTTTACTAGGTATTGAGCCCTAATGCTGTAAGATAATGGCATTAAGTGGGACCATAATAGCCTAGGGAGAGACAAGAGGGTGAAAAGTTGGGAAAACAGAAATCCTGACAGTGCAGCACTGAGCCACTATATTGGTGTCTGCTGGGCTCCAGACAGTACAATGATATCAGTAACCTGATGTTTTCAGCCCCACTTTATTTCACACATAGACAATGTAGTATTAATATATTGCTTGTTACTGCCTTGTGTTTACAGCTGTGGAGTAGCATTAAAAAACCCAAACAAGTAAAAATGTAAGACAAGTCAAACTACCAACAAGTCAAATAAAAAGCTCCTCCACCCACCAGTACTTAAGAAAAAAAAAACCCAAACAAACAAAAAAACCCACCAAAGTCAATTAAAGCCACCACCAGGATTCTGGAGAAAGACCTAGCACATACTGGTTTAGAAATACAAGTGCTAGGATAAAGAACTTGGATGAAATGCATGTGCATACACAAAGAACAACACTCCAAAAATATAATAGAAACTGTTGTTTGGGAGATATCAGACCACAACTCTTCAATTCTGCAGAAATGTATAAGAAAGATGCAAGGGGAAGCATAATCACTATCAAGTCACCGGCTCCTTCACAGAAGAGTTGCAAACATACTTGCAAAACAGTCATTGCTTGAACCTCCCACATTTAAAGGTACTGCTCCAGACAGACATCCCAGGCAAAGGTCTTCCAGGATGAACACACTATAGCCCCTGTGGTAAATTCAGGTTGTATTTTCCCAAAAGGAAATTATCTTGTTAGTCTGGACAGAGTTTTTCATCAAAAAATGAGAAATTGTGAATATCAAGCCATGGTCCTTAAAAGGCTTGCACATGTATGTATGCCTAATCACCATCAATCCCATTGAAATTGTCTCAGTGGACCACATGCAAAGGTTTCTAAAATTTGAGTTGCTGGCTACACACAACAGAAAAAGTATCTGTGCATAATTAAAACCAAATGTGGTTTTGTGTTTGCTTGAGCAACAGCCTGGAATAGTTCATCTGTGACTTGGGATGTGATAGGAACAGCTTAGTATGTGAAATGTTTATTTCTTTAGATACATTTTGATAGGATGTATACTGGTGTGTCACTGGCTTGTAAGGGTGAGAATTTTACAGGTTTTTTCAATAGCTTCCTCATATGCCCAAGGTAGTGGTGAGGATTGGATTGGATTCTGTGGAATCAAATACTTCATGTTAAAAAAGAAAACAAGACAGACGTACTCATTTTTTAAAATGTGTTATCAGCTTCCTGATTGAATGTCTATATTCATTGTTTATTTCTAAAGGGGAAGCAGCATAGTCCAAACATTCACAGGCTGGGTTTGCTCATCTCACTCCACTCCCGTGAGAGAGATCTTACCGTGTCAGAGGGAAAACCAGCTACTCCTCCTTCTGCATGAGTCTGCTTGTACACACACACACACACGAGACATACTTCCAACCTATGTTGTCAGTGCCCATTTCTAATATTAAATTCCCAGCTTCAACAAAGGTCTAGAGAGTTTCATTATCAGAGTTTCTTGGCCTCTCTTGGCAACCACTAAGTTGTCCTATCGTTCTACTAGTGGGCCTTTTTTCTTCGTCTTTAATCTCCCTTAGTCTTAAAACAAGCAAAGCAAAACAAACACATCAAAAAAGCCCCAATGGTTTCATTTAATTTCTAAGTTTCTCTCTCTTTTTTTTTAAATATCAAGTACAGGAAATCCCTTCCAACAGACTAAAAAGGCACTGTTAGAGGAAGGCATTACAACAGCTTAGTTGTACTTTGCAAAGTTCTGCCCACAAGAGAAATGTGTGGTTTCTGGGATTCTTCTGACACAGCCAGATTCCCAGTCAAACTGCACAGAAAAGACAGTGTCGGTAACTTTGAAAAAGAGAATGAAGGAAGAGTAGGAGGTCAGGAATTAACAACTTTGGTTCATTTACAGCAGCTGAAAGATTTATAACAGTAGAGCCCGTGTGAACACCTGGAAGAATATATTTGGGTTGAACTTTATCTGTTGATACCATTTCAACTTCTACTTTACACTACTATGTTTTATGACTTCATCATTCAGCCTCTTCCTGAACCCACCAAGGTGGGATTTGCTGAGTACATCAGCAAAAAATTGGAGGCTAGCCTCATCTGACTACCTGATGACTGCCCTGTGGTATACACAAACCTGCAGGTTCGCTGTGGGGATTGTCACCACTCAGTGTGTATGGAGCCTCCACGGGGATTGCTGGCTTCCAGGTTCAGCTGATGTGAACCCTCCCTGATAAACAGGTTGCAGAACTGAGGTGTACTTCGATTTAAGCACAAACAAAAGAATTCTTTTGCCTTAAGATGCTTTACCAGATGAAAGCCTGTTCTAACAGGTAACTCACTAAACTCAGGAGATTCAGGCCAATTCCCACTTCATCAGCAGACACTGTATGCGACCTCCTAGATTGCTATTTCCCAGCTGTAAAATGGAAAAATTCCTTGTTTCAAAATGATGAGAGGAGAGAATCCATCAAGGACTGTGAAACACTCAGCTATCATGGTGAGGGGAAACTTAAAAGCACATAGTGAGATTTCATTTTAAAAGCTGACATCTGCTTCTGTAGCATTCATAGTCTTTGCTCTTTTAGACTCATCCCATTTATACCTTATAATTAATATCAATAATTTAGCATTTCTATTACTGCCTACACTATTATAGGAGAGACCAAAAAACAATTAAGTAGCTCAAAGATATATTTATTGGCTGGGATTTTACACTGAGATTACAGCATTTGGGCCATTGCAGTCTCATGCGTTTAGAAGCATTTTTCCCCTGGGTGGACCCTTCATAGCTGTACTATATGATAATTAAAACTAAATTGTATTTGGAAAAACAAAACACTGGACATTCTGTGATGCATTATTCTTGGTCTGGAATTGTTTTGCTTATTCACACAGTAATTTGTGAAACTTGATAATTTGCAATGTGTATCCCAGTCATTAGTGCAAATTATTTTCCTTCTACTGTATTTGCATGTAATTGCCTTTTGAAATTAATTCATTTTAATTTCTTAAAAATAATTTGTTACAGGATGTTATTTTCCTTAAGAGGGTTTAATTTCTTAAAAGAGTTCTTCTAGGATTGTGATTAAGAAGCATATTTAGAGGAGGTATTCTTATACATTCACCCTGGATATTTATGCTTCATCTGTTCAGAAACACCTTGTGCTACATGCTGGGCCACACTTAAATTGCTTGTTTGGGATTAAACAGGTTCGTATTTGACTCCCCTGTGAACCAGAAGATTACCCAGCATACCATAACCATATCACATTAGTTTCTAGGGAATAAGCATTCAGGGATGGCCAGAGTATCACACTGAAGTCTCGGAGAAGTCTGTAAATCATGAACACTTATATCGACTTCCCCCCCTCCCCCCACTGTTTCTCCTATGTTAATGTATTTATTGTTTGAGGTCTGAAAAGTATTTCTTTCCCCATTTGGAAAACAAAGCAGCATTATGATGTAATAAATTTTCTAGTGGAGATGAACACTGAACTTTGATCCTCAGCTATACTCACCTCACCAGCACATCCTCGTTTTGTGCAGCTCCTACACGAGCGAAATTTAGAGCATCCATGACAGCCCACATGTGGTAAAGAAAGCTCAACAGTGTAAGTGAGCAATCTCGGAACAGAGGGAATAGAAAAACAGCTGCATATCACTAAAAATATTGTCTGAGCTTTGGTGAGGCTCTGGCTAAAGCTCAGGTTGTGGGCCTTTCTTCCTGGTGTCAGTAACACTTCTATTAGAATTAGAAAATAAATTATCGCGTGTCGAGATCTGATACTCTGCACAGAAGTTCAAGCCATTTTCGTTTTGTTTTGTTTTGAGAACACTGCTGGCTGTTAGCTACATATGGGCTTAGGAGAGACCTGAGTGCAACCTTTTACTTAGGTGACTCCAGCCACATTAAAATTTCAGCCATTAAAAGCAACAAACTAGATTTTTGGAAGGTGACACTGTGACTAAAAGGTAAAAAAAAATAATGGAAATTTGCACTGTACAATGATTCCTTTCAAAGTGATGTGCCTTGGGCTGTTTAAACCACTGAGTATCAGTATTTGCCTTGCTTTCAAATCTAACTTTATCTAGAATCACTAGATTACCCAGCAGGTATCTAACTATTCATGCCCTTTGTTGCACAAAAGTGTCAATGAGACTTTGAGTACCCTAAGTCATTTTTACGTAGCTTATTTAAATTAGCACATTTGTGTATGTGCACACAGTGCTATACCTTACACATATGGTATTGGACTAATACTAAGGCCTTTGCATATGATCAAAAGAAAAACCATCCCCATTATATGCACCAGTGCAACTGGATGATTCTGCACAATTGAAAACCAAGGTAGAAGCAGCCAGATACAACATCCACAGATATGCCCCATATTCATGTGACTGCTGATCACAACAAGCAGTAGCTCATTTAGTTTATTTACTAAGCACTGGGAATGCACTCTTGAGATACGGAAGAAAGGGAGACTGTGCTTGCAGGAATTTTCACTCTAGGAGACAGACAGGCAGCAGCTGAGACGCAAAGCAAATGTCATAAGCACACCACAATGTGCACTGTTTGTGCCTAGAAAGGCTGAAACATCTGCAAAAGCCATTTAGAATGAAAGCTAGGAGAGGAAGGGTAAAAAAAGAAAAAAGAGTAGGTCTTATATCCTAACTAGCCACTCTTCCTTTTGCCCTTTCTCCCCTCCAAGATGGGGGAAAAAAGAGGAGTTTGCATTTGTCAGCACTTAGAAGAAAATCTCCTTGGGAGAACAAACAAACAAATTATTAGTTTTCAGGACATTCTTTCTGCATTTTTTGTTTCCTAATAAAATACAAAGTCTTGTGGGTAGTAAATACATGGCAAGTTTTGTTTCACAGAGATTCTATTTCTAGTCCATGCTCTTTTCTGAATAGGTTTTCTCATAGCTAGCAAAAAAAGTTGGGGAAAAAAAATATTTGTGGTTGTGGAGTTACAAAGAGATTTGAGAACCGAGATGGAAAGCTTATACACTTAAACCTAATACAGAAGGTGTAGAAAACTCCCTGGTTCTGAGCTTTTAAGGCAGTTTTCATGCCATTAGACTGACTAGAGTATAACGTGACAGACTGGAAATCCAGGAAGAGCAACATACTAAAGAAGCCTAACAAAGGCAGCTACAAACAGTGTACCAACTAAAGGCCAGAGCTACGTTTTCGGATGAGGATTACGAAAAAAAAAACTAACCCCAACAAAAAGCAAACACTGCAAACACACACACACCCCCCCAAAAAAAAAACAACCCATCCCAAACAAAAACCCTAAAACAACTAACCAAAACCAAACCAAAACAACAACAAAAAAACAAACCAAACAAGGGTATTTTTACAATGTATGAAAAGGAACACTGGCAACGTTACTTCCAAGGGAGAATACCCCATTTACAGAGCCCTCTAGAGATTTACTGAGATTATTCTGCTGACTATACTGAAGAACCACTTCAGTTTAGTTTTCTACTTTGGCAACGTATTTTTGGCTATTAGCAGTTCTCCAAGGATAATTATTCTCTGAGCAGCAAAGAAATTTCCTCTTTTCCTCACTAACACAATCTTTAGAACAGCAACTGTCCAGAAAATAGGAGCTCAAAGCACTATCAAGCTGGATGCTTGAAAGCTGGGAACGACCTGATAAAAACACAGCTTGTGTAGGAGGACAACTGCATTTACTCTGTTGCATTTGTATTGCTTTCCATCAGTCCAGTTATCTCATTCTTTCTGCCAATTCAGAGAACATCTCTCTATCAAGTACAGCTCCATCAGTTAATTAAACATTCCTGGGAATGTTCATACAAATACGTCATTTTATCATATAGATGCAGCCATAGTATCTAGGGAAAAAAACAAACCAAACAACCAAAAACACAATCACCAGAAAAACCCCAAGCAAACAAACAAAACCAACTATTTCCCCATTGCTTTATGAAGCATATGGCTTCCGACAACTGGATGAGCTAATTTAGGTATAAAGCTTACTGATGTCCCCATAAATTTTCAGTCCTGTTATTAGTATCATTTGCACTAAGTGCTCTGGGAAGTGTTTCCCACCCCCCTTTTGTACTTTTGGTAGTAGATGACTGCACCCAGATCACAGGTAGGACACTGTAGAAGCTAAATAAGTAGTTACAGATTCTAGGAGCCGATGTAGCTCTCTCTTGCTAAAGGTATACATCCTGGTTTTCATGTGCAACCAGGTAGAGCTGGATAATGAAAACTGGAAGGCACTGTAACAGAAGAGCTATTTTCAGTTCCTTCCCTGAATTCTGTGGGGTTTATTTGAGTTCATCTTTGCCAGTTCCTCCTTCTTACTCCAGAGCAAGGTCTTTCAGGAAGAAGATGCCAAATCACACACTTTTTTCCCTTGGTCATACATTCAAGGCTGGGGAAGCTCAGGCAGAATTGAAATAACTCTTGCAGAGTAATTGTTAAGTTATTATTAAGCAGGCTGATGGGCAACCTCACTGCTCTCTAGTTTCCTGAGGAGGAGATGTGGAGAGGGAGGTGCTGATCACTTTTCCCCGGGATCCAATGATAGAACACGTGGGAATGGTTCAAAGCTGTGTCAGGAGAGGTTTAAACTGGGAAAAGACGTGGTTGATGCCTCAAGCGTGCCAGTGTTTAAGAGGCTTTTGAACAATGTCATTAATAACATGCTTTGACATTTGACATTCAGGTCAGCCCTGAATTGGTCAGGCAGTTGGACTGGATGATCATTTAGGTCCCTTCCAAATGAAATATTCTATTCTACTGATTGATTATTGGAACACACAGTTACATTCCAGGAGCCAAGAATTCACTCGTATACAGAGGCACTGAATCAGTCCCAGAACATCTCCACTGACTTTTGTAGAGTTATTCCCAAATAAAATCTGTGTAAATGAGTAATGAACCAATGACCTGATAAAACCTGAGGATATGCCAAAGACGTAGTAATGAGGATGACATATGAATCAGGCAGAACAAACTGAGTTACTTGATGTCCTGGGTCCATTCAAACAAAATACACTTACTGCAGTGAAATCAAACAAAATACACTTACTGCAGTGAAATCAATGAAGAAACATCTGGGGAGAAGAGATATAGGCCCTATCAGCATTGTATCTTGGGAGCTGCATCCTAGAATAGAGTGACTTGAAGAAAATTTTGTGAGTTATATAGGATAAGCCACGGTGAATGCCGCACTGGCATAAGAAATGCTAGTACATTTCTTATGCACTAGATGCTACAGCATGGAGACTGCATTATAGGGAAATGATTGACCTCTGATACATTCATGATGCTAATACAAGAAAACTTCATACATGACATGTATGTCACTAGCATGTAAACAACAAGCAGAAACAAGAAGAAAATATTGGCGTGCTGTTAAATAGAAGTGTATTGTACAGCAACAGTGCTAAGAAAGTAGAGGTTCTCAACACTTTCTTCACTTCTGTCTTTACCAGCACTGCTGGGCCCCAGGCCTTGGGAACAAAAATCCAGGTCCACGCAAACACAGACCCACTGTCACTGAAGGAAGTATCAGTATGTGAACTAGTGCAGGAGATTGACGCCTACAAATAGATAGGTCCAGATTTTATCCAACTGAGGGTGTTAAGAGAGCTGGCTGACATCACCGTGAGGCCACTCTCCATTATCTTTGAGATGACACAGAGATCAGGGATATCCCAGAACAACAGAACAAGGCTAATGTCACCCTCATCTACCAGAAGGGATTAAAAAGGGAGACAGTAAATTATAAGCCCATCAATTTTACTTCAGTCCCTGTGAAAGTTATGGAATGAAACCTCCTAGCGGCTATCACAAATCAAATGAAGCACACGATTGGAAAAGCCAGCACAGATTCACTAAGGGCAAACTGTATTTGACAAACTTGATTGCTTTCCATGAAAAAGTAACCGGCTTGGTTGATGCAAGGCAAGCGGTGGACAGCGTCCATATGATTTTCTGCAAGGATTTTGATATGTTTCCCCACAGCCTCCTCCTAGAGAAACTGATGCATTATGGTCTAGACAAATGGTCTGTGAAGTGGGTGGGGAACAGTCTGACAGACCACTGGCTGGTGGTGATAAATAGCTCCTTTTCAAACTGGCAACATGTCACAAGCAGGGTGCCCCACAGATCAATATTGAGCCCAATGCTGTTTAATATCTTCATAAGTGATCTGGATGAGGGGATCATGTGTACCCTGATGAATTCTGCTGACATTACCAAACTGAGTGGTGAAATAGACGCTTCAGAGGGGAGAGCCTTACTGAAGGAAGACCTGGTTAGGTTGGAAGAATGGGCTAACAAGAACCTTATGAAGTTAAACGGGGACAAGGCTTGCATCTGGGAAAACATAATCCAGGAGTGCAGCACTGTCTTGCATCTACCTCACTGGAGAGTATCTCTGTGGGAAGGGACCTGGGGGTCCTGGTGGATAACGAGTTCCATGTGAGCAAATACGAGTTGGCACAAAAGACAACACGACGCTGGGTTGCATCAACAAGGGCGTTACCAGAAGAGATAAAGAAGTCATTATCCCACTCTAATTGATGCTTCTCAGTCCACAGCTGGAATACTGTGTTCAGTTCTGGTCCCCTCTCTAAAAAAAGACATAGATAGGCTGCAGGGGGTCAAGAGAGGGGTCACAAAGATGATCAAAGAACTCTGAAAAATCAAAGAGCTGAGAGAATTTGGTTTGTTCAGTTTTGAAAAAAGGCGGCTTAGGGGAGAAGACCTTATCACCATGTTCCATTATTTAAAAGGTGGCTACAGAGCAGATGGAGACTTCCATTTTACAAGGTGTCACATGGAACAGACAAGAGATGATAAGTAGAATTTAATCCTGTGGTGATTCTGATTGGACAGAAGAGGAAAATTTTTCACAATGAGAAAAATCAGCCATTGGAATAATCTCCCCAGGGAAGTGGTGTATTCCTCAACACTGGACACTTAAGATTCAGCTGGACAGGTGCTGGGCCATCTTATCTAGACTGTGCCCTTGCCAAGAAAGGTTAAACCAGATGATCCTTGAGGTCTCTTCCAACCTGACATTCTATGATTCTATGATTTTTAATTGATATTATAAACACTGGAAAGGAGACAGGGAAATGCCAGAAAAATAACTCAAGAATGGAATAAATATTTTACAGTAGCAGACTTACAAAGTTCAGTCTGTTTACTTTATCAGAAGTAAAGATTGACAGCTGACTTAATGGCAGCATATAAATATCTTCCTGGGAAGAAAATATAAGATGCTAAAAAAGCATCTTTATTATTAAAGTGAGGAAAGACATAGGAACAATATTCAGAAAGAGAAACCAGACAAACTGAGAAAAATAAATAAATAAATAAATCACAGACTATTTAAAAAAAAAAACCAGAAAAAGTATTGTCAGCCCCTAAAGCAAACTACAAAGGAAAACAGTGCATCTTTTCAGATCAGGACTAGATATTTTCCTTGTATTGTTGTATTTTAGTCAGCTCTAAACCTCATCTTAGTACAAGGGCAATGAGGTTAAAATTAATAGCTGGTAAGAGATGGTATGGTAGCATAGATGATAAAATGGTTCCTTCTGACCTGAAACACTGGATTCAAATCTTGTTCACTTCCCCATGATGAACATCCCTAACTGTCTTTTTATTTGTACAGTCTTGAATACAGATTTCCCATATTCTTTATGGGAGACTAACTCAAGAGTGGAAAATTATTGACACTTTCCACTCTTGTTTAAGATGTCTGGAAAGGGGGAAGCATGAGCCAGAAGCCACTCCTTACTTTTTTTGAAATCATTCTCTTGTTCAATAACCCATGGCAGGGAAAGGAGTATCAGTAGAGGAAATACTAAGACAAATTTAATGAGAGTTACTAGAGAAATGCTATTTCAGTGGCTTCTACATACCTTGTAAATACACCTTTTCCAAGCTCTCTTAAACAGAACAAAAATAAAAGCTGTAGCTAGTCCTATTTTAGTGGCTTGAAGAACAGTGATAACAAAACTGACAGCTTTTCTTGTCCCTTCCAGAAAGCAGCAATGTCAGCTAGAATTGGTGCCATGTTGAAAATAAAGTGAAGCCCCAAACAGCTGAGATGACTGTTGACATTTGCCACGCCACTGTACCTCTAGGCTTCTTTCCCTGTAATTGCTGTACAAAACTTGCCAGTTTTGTGATGCTATTTAAAAACAGGATTGGGGCAAGTTAAAGTGAACTAGTAGTTCAATAACTTGTTCCTCTGCCTTCGTTCTTATGATTACCTTTACAGAATGACAGTATGTGTTTCACTTGAAACACTTGACTGGTTTTGTATGTCCTTATTGTAAACTTTTTACGGAACTATTTTTGCCCCCCTTTTTTTTTCTTTCTATTCTTTTTGCTATTAATGGTACACCCCACAGGTAGTAACCAATATTTTAAAAGTGTGAACAATGTCCTTTGGGACATTTAAGTCACAAGGCACAAACAGGTCTCAGTTCTAGGCAACTTTTACTGAAAATAGAGAATATAGTTCAGAAACAAAACCACCCTAGCCAATCCAGAGAATAATCTTCTAGCAGACAGATTTTGTTTCTAGCATGACCATATACTGTATATGATCTTATGGTGGGGCCAGATTCAGCCACTTGTGCTAAAGAGAAGTTCTGCAGATTTCAGTGGGAATACTTCTTGCATTATTTGATAGCACTGCATCAGGCAAAACCAGTCTCATAACAAGTGGATATGTTTTTAGAGAAACAGATTAGCATTAGTAAGCTTTGCAAAATAGAAATGAGGGTTTGAACGCAGAGTTGAGTACAACTACATATGAAAGGAATTCAGAAGAGAGAAATTTAAGAAGGGCTTCATGATAGACTACAAAAGTTAGGAAGGAAAGATATGAGTACATATATAGACAAAGGAAGCTGTATAGGGCACTGTAGGGAAAAGAGCATTATCTTAAATTTCTTGAAGAGACATGGCCTGGATGAGGGTCTTTCAATAACATTCAGCACAGCAGTCTGAGGTTATTTGAGCTTTTGCACTTCTGATAAACAAGGGTAAGAATAGACTTCAGTTGGAAAGAATTAGAGTAATAAAACAGAAACCTATGCTGGAGACTGAAGAAGATTTTTGAGAAAGGAAATCAGAATGAAAATTTTATCACTAGATTTTGTGTTAAGAGACAAGAGAGCAACACCCAATGTGCCTTTAAGAGAGCTTAAAAGATCATGATGGGCAGAAAGCTAATTTGCATCAGTGCAGGAAAAAGTGAACCTGAGGAATGATCTTAAATGAGAAGGTGCAAAAGTCCTTTGCATCAGGACTATGCAAAAGGCTGTCCAGATTCAACACATACACAAACAGATGGGGTCATTCACAATTTCAATGCAAAGACAAGCTGGCAGACAGAGTTTTAAAAATACAGGTGACCAGAAGGTGCACCTAGGTTGCAACTTCTTTAAATGATGAGCTCTTGTCATCTCCCATTAAACATCTTCAGAAATGAACCATCTTGTAACAGATTTCATAAGTGACAAAGTATTCATTTAAGCATATGCCAGTAGAACTGAGGAATTCAAATAGAAAGATAGTATAGAGGAGGACTCAACAGCAAGGAAATAATTTATTATATAGAAGAACCATGGGAAAAAGGTGTTGTTGGCCAAAGAGAAGTCAAAATCACAGTAAAGACAACAGAATCAATAAAGATGATGCCTTAAGCACCGTTCAGGGACAACAACTGGGGTTTTGACTGAAATGAGTAGAAAGAGAGACTAACACCAAGGACTATTAAATATGAGCCCAGAGGAATAATAAAAAACAATGAAGACATCAAAACACTTTAAAATCAGGTTTTTTCAATTAACTGTTCTTAATGGAAAATCAAGGCTTGCTTTAATTAATTTTGCTTTTTTTCTGCTTTTGTGATGAAACTCAAGAACAAAATAATAAATCTTTTCAGCTTTCATATATTTTTTTCCTGCAACTTTATTTTCAAGGGTGAAGTGGAAATGGAAAAAGGAGGAATACTGCCTTTTCAAACAAAAACTGTTATGTTGATTTTTGAAACTAGAGTACCCGGTTACTTTTTGAGCTATGCAAATCAAAAACTGTGTCAAATGATTAAAGATGAAGACATAAGCAGGGTGGCATTAAAGACGAAAAACACATTTGGAAATTACTAGACTTACAAAGTAAAAGCAAAGGCTTAATTTCTTGGAGGTTAGAGCATAATAATGAACAATTACGGCATTAAGTCAATAAGCAAAATGCAGAATCTATCTTTTCAGCCTTTTAAGTCCAGTGCTTCTCTAAAATCAGCAAAAATACAGTGAAATCAGCTCTCATGCTAGTAGATCTTGATATATCAGGGTTTTAGGCAGGTAAGGCAGAGAAAACTGTGTCCTGAGTGGCATGTGTTTTTTCTTGATAGCCAGTAACAGCTGCTGTAAGATAAAGAAAAGCTGTTTTGCATACACCAGGGCTGGATCTAGGATACGTGCCGATTACCTCTGTTATCCAAAAAGAGGGTCTAGGCTGTAAGTGTGAAATAAATGAGAAAAGCATACAAGGTTTAGAGACAGGAAACTCCATGGAGACAAATGGAAAGGTAATTGCACAGAAGAACAAAGGGATTTATGTAAATGTATCTGGGTATGTTAGGTGAACTTTTCAGTGACTGCATCTCCCCATTCAGGGGAGTTTAACTTCTAAAGACTCTCTCTCCCAACACTCCCTTTTTAATCTTGTGGGGGATTTTTTCCCAGAGATTTCTAGCTTTAATTGTGCAGATCTTAGACCTTAAGGGTGTTGTTTGCCATTAATTATGATATACAATGCTGATATAAGGTCAGAACTTAATTAATTTCAGTTCTTTGACTACTTCTAAAAGGCAGCGGGAGAGGGGAGAAGATGAATACTTTGTGTCTTCTGAAAAACCAACAACAATTACTTTAAATAAAAAGACCTCCTCTCTCCTGGAGTAACAAAAATGTAGTGTACAGAAATAGATGGCACAATTTGTGACTATGTGAATTTTTTATGAAGATATATTTTCACATTTGCTTCTCCCAGATCACGTGAATTACAAGCGTGGTTTCTGATAAGTATCCTATTTTTGTGGCTCTGACTGCATACTGCTAATTCCAGTTTGAAATAACCTATCCTTATGTGGCATATGCATGTTTGTGTCCAACAAACCCAACAGTACAAAAGAATACCGAATCAAATTGATCCAGTTTTGACAGCCACAGAATGCAGTATTATATAGGAACGTGCAATTGTTGCATTTGTCTACATCTCCCCAACCCAGAAAAATTGTTTCTGGGCTTCTGGTCTGCTTCTGTAGCAAGCATTATAGATAAAAGGCAACAGAGTTGTGCCAAACACAGTTAATAAAAATTTTCCCCTGAAATTCTTTCATGCTAGAAAAGTAGTTTTTCTCAAAAACCTCTTCTGTACGTGAAACAATTTGCTTTCTTCATAATCAGAACTTGGGTTTTAAAGTATACGAAAAAAGCCGAAAGCTTGTATTTTAGCAAAGTTATTTTCATTCTGGAGTACTGTCATTGTATGTTAGGGTACATGAAGACAATTTACTTCATGTTTCTGTTCATTCTTGCATATCTGATTGTGTGGTGAAACTATGTGACTACAATAAGGAGTCTCCAAAACAGACACCATATTGCAACTTGGGTACTGCAGTCAAACCTGGGACACCTGGCTATTAAAAACCACAAGTCAGATGAAATAACCGAAGGGGAAGGTGTATCTTCTCCTGAAAAGTAAAACACTAAACCACCAAACAAAACCAAATCTGCACAGAAGAATGAAAACATGGAAGAAACAAATAAACACTCTTAAAACTATCTCTAGTGATGGGTACAAAAAGATAGATTATATTTTTCTCTCCACCAGAACGTCAGTGCAAAAATAATAATGTCCACAAATACATTCTCTGCCAGAGTGACAGTTCATCACCTGCATTATCAGCCCCTTAGGTCCCTCCAGAAAACCCTGGGCTTTTTCACATGTCATGGCATTACTCTCTCTCATACATTCTCCCTCCCTCTCATACTTTCTTAATCAAAATATCACCATTATTGGATTGCTTTCTACTTCTGTGCATCATACGGGATGTGGGCAGCACAATTATCTGTTCAAAATGATATAGCTGAGCTTCCAGTGAAAAATGGAACAGGAGGAGGGATGAGGAAGAGTCTGAGAGGAAACTGCACCCAAGCAAGTTTTGGCCGTGGCTGATGTGTAAAAACCTTGTCTGCTGAATGCACATACATGACACTTGCTGGAAAGAAGTGCAGTGCTTGATGGTTGCCATTTTATCACTGTAAGCCATGCAAGGGCCACCTGACAAGTCTGGAATTAGCAACTAGCCAGCACTGTTCTTGGACAAGGTAGATGCTGTCTGTGAATAACTAAGGATGGACACGGCCACAAGTACCAAGGCTGAGCGTGCCTGAAGGACCACTAATTCAGCACACACAATTGGGTATGCTGGGAAGGGCTCATATCTTAGGACCAGTTTGCCATAGAGTTTACCTTCCGGTTCAAGAGCAAATCCAGCACACCAGGCCTTGATGTTGTTAGAAAAGAAGAGGAAAGGTCAACTTACAGCTAGTGGGATTAGTGTGGTCAGCCCACTGAGCAAGATGATTTAGATGGCATGCTTGGGCTTTGGCATTGTATCAAAGGCATACTTCATGTGAGCAAACTGGAGCATAGGAACATGGTGTGATAGAATAACTGCAGCCTCTGCGACATGTATTTGCTCACTGTGTCAGCTTTGTTCAGGGTGCTTACGAGAAGGGAGCCACTGTGAGAGTGGAGTTGCCCAGAACAGTTTCTGGAAAGGCTGGCAGGGCCAGGGGTTACTGCACACATCCCAAGTTAGGTGCTCCCCTGACTGTTTCTGTATCAAGGGCTGGTCTGGGCCTGATGAGTGGGCTGTTTGACTTTCAAGGCAGCACTGGAAACACTATGACAGGACCAAGTAGAGACAAGGTGCAAAAGCAGCAAATTCAGTATTCGCAGGCAAAATCACATGCCATATAAACGACCACAAGACATGTAACAAGCTTCAGTTAAAAACATTTCTTGGTAATTTCACCAAAGAGACAAGGCATGTACCTAAACTGTTCTCTCTCCCCTGTACTAGGAAAGTTCACATCCCCTTCAATGCCCCTCTGATTCAGAAACAAACCCTAGCATATAGCACATAACATATATATGCAGACACTCTGCCAAACTGGGGCTTGTTTTCACTCCTTTTGGTCAAGGTCATTATTTCAGCCTTTCCCTGCACTTCCTAATTTTGCAATGTTGTCTGTCCTAGTGATCACCTCTAAAAATCAAAAACCAAGGTACGACTTTCCTGTCCCAGGCCAATACAAAAGCCCTTACCCTTTAGTTTCTAGTTCCTCCTTAATTTGGGCATAGGCTACTTATTGACTATAGACAAACTTCTGTTTCTTTAATGCAACAGAATAAAGGAACAGGAATTAATATTTACAAATTTTGGTTGATAGATCTGGTTTATTTTTCCTGGATTTATCTTCCACTGGGAAAACCCTTTTAAATCTGTAATGGTGTTTGAAATCTTTCCACATTTCTGATAAAAATAGCCTTCCATGAACAAGTGGGGTTCATCATAACCAGGCATATTATTAGCTTTTATATTTTCTTACAGAAACACCCCATTGGCTTATTGGAGCTCTTACAGTATAATTTCCTGAATCTGAAGATTGCCATGTGCAGAAATGGGTGATTCTTTTTTCTTTTTTTTTCTTTTCAATAGAACAGACTATCTGGTATTTTATATAGTCTAATTGCAAGTAAGATCATACTCAAGAAATTAAAGCCTATGTTCAAGCTGAGGCGACAGATAACCTTCAGGACCACTATAGCTTATGAAGAGATTGGGGGGGGGGGGAGGAACTGCAAAGTGAACTTTTGATTCAAATATTTTGAGCTACTTCTACGACAAAGGAATCCAGCTCATTCTAAACACCATCTGTTTGCCGAGTGTACTTGCATATTTTCAATTGCTTTATTCCACAAACTGCTATTTACTTCCCTGAAATGTCCCTTGGTGTGAAGATAACATCTCATAATAAGCTGCTTCCATTTTTGGGCTACTGTTTGTGGGCCATGTAGCGGTATTAGGATTACCAAACTTCTTCAGAATCTGAACAAAGCAAACAAAACAATTAGTGAAACTTTAAAAAGTAGTGAAAAAATATGCTCCACTCTATGAAAGAAACATTAAAGGGGAAATTACAAAAATAATAATACTTTATGCATTATGTATCTCATCATGTGTACTCCCAACTTTATATTTTTTCCCCATGCCTACAGTTCCTATTTTTTGATAATTACAAAGAACTGGCACAGCACGTGTTCTGATAGGAATGCTAACATTAAGTTTTCTACCCAAAACAGTACTTTATTTCCTAACTTTATTTCCTTTTTCTCTTCCCTTTTAAGATTTCATTATTGATGCAAACTGAGATATTATCAAAAATTACATATAGAAGCACCACTTAATGCTTCAAGCAGTAATCTGAGTCAGATTATACTGTGGAAAGAAGAGATTCATCTGCTTTCTATAAAACATAGCATGGCCAGTATGTTCTGCTAAATTCTAGCATTTATGTATGTTCTCCTGAATATCTGTCATTGTGTGCCAACACCATTGTTTATGTTTCAGAGAATGCCAGGGGGATAGGAAAGGAGCTGCTTGCACAGTACAAGCTCAAAATGATGTCCTGCATTAGCCCACTTCCACATAGATACTATTTCCATTTCTGGCCCACCAACCATAACATACCAACATTTTGCAGACAACATTGTGTTTTTCTCTGCCTGCCAGCTTCACTTTTAACATTTTTATTTCCTAGGGTAGTTGACAATGAAGAAGGTCCTGCAGACAGCCTGCTGTTGCCTGTGAACCATGGGTCAGGAATATTCAAGATCTACATTTTGAGATCATTATTCAGAAAAAAAGAACTCTTTCAGAAAGTCTGATTCAAGCTAACTGAGGTAACTATTAGTGAGGGATATCTTCATGTTCTTGTACAGGATTTGCTTGTTACCGAGTTAATTGTTATCTGCTTTTATCAAAACTACAAGAGTAGTCATGAGACCTGAAACAATTCCTGTGTTAGACAGTTTTCACAGTGAAACCTCTTGCCAAGCAAGAGAATGATAGAAAGCCTTATGTCCTCATGAAGCAAATATATATATATAAATAGATTAATGCAAACATGTAATGTGGTAAATTTTTTTGCATATAGAACATAACTACTGATGTATAGTGTAGTCAGTTGGAACATACTGCAAACGAACCATGATGAGGCCAGCAGATAGGGAAAATATCTTTATGCTGTTATATAATCAGCTTGATCAAGTTACAATAACACATTGGTGATGTTTTGGGCTCAGTGCTATTAATAGAAAAAGCACTTAAATTACCCTGACACTTATCCTCTCCAGTTACATTAACTCATTCGCAGCTCCTGTAGAAGTTAATGTATGAACTTAAATTTCCTTTTTGTTTTTTTTTTGTGTGTGTGTGTGTGCGCGCGCGTGTATCACTACACAAAAGGTCTTTTGAGAGGAAGGTTACTTAATTTTTTATGGTGCCCACTCATGCCCCGTTGCTTGACAGTTTTACTTTAACTGAATACTTTTGGTTATTTATGTTGTACTGGCATCTGTTGGAGCTTGGATCCAATGCAGCAAGGACAGTGAAGGTCAATTAAACCAACACTAGAAATCTTTCACATTTTGCTGTTGTTTAGCAAATATCCTGGGCATTTCAGTATATACTGACACCATCCCAACCCCTTCAAAAATGAGTCCTCACTGCCCCTATTCACATAACACGTGCTTCTAGACATAAAGTAATGTTGGCTTCAACACAGAACAACTTGGTCCTAAACACTTCCTGAAATCCTCATGGAAGCAGATAGCCAAAAAGCTCCTCTGAAATCAGTTAGACACTGACATCTTAGACTCCTGGGGGAATGGGAGCCTGTCTGTAGCTTGTCTGCTCCAGCACTTGGGGATGTAGTGGAAATGCACTATTTTTTAGTCATTCCGGTTTTTTTGGTGGTGTTCTTCTGATTTTTGAGTGGTACAGAATTATTCAGCTTTGTCACTGCTTGCCAAGAAGGACCCTACCAATCCCTCACTAGAGAGCAGTTGGAGTCACTCTTGGCCTGAGAGATGGGATTTCTCAAAGAGCTTTCAGCCTTGGCATTGCTCTGTTCCCTCTGAATTTAGTAAGACTTCTCCTTTCAAAGGAAATTGGCACAGTGTCACAATAATGTTGAAAAATCTCATTCTTTGCATCACCTCCTCCATTAGTCTTTGAGTCAGATCCTTACCTTGAGTATACTGGAGTAGCTTCATTGATTTACAAGGAAGCTACGCTGATTTATACAGCCAAGGAACTGTCTACCTCTATTTAAAAAGCAATTCCTCGACCCTTTAGTGAATATAGGAGCCTTATAATGAGGGTTTAGAGACCAATTGTCCAAACAAAATACAATGGTTTCAAAGTAATGAAACACTGCCTATTGCCTTCAGCCCTCAGGAATCTGCTGAGATTAAGTCTCATGCAGATCTGCACATCATGCATAATTCTGAGAATCTCCATATATACTGGACCTTACAGAGAAACCCAGGCTGGCTTTCAATGTGTAAAGCCAGCTCTAAAAAGCTCTGTAGCCACATTAGTGTAGGACTCAGATTAGGGCTTGTTAGTATGCTGAAACAGCCGCCTCCACTCAGAATGAGGTAACCCAGGCTATATGGCAATGTGCTGTGCAACATGGACATATCCTTGATGGCAACACCAAGAAATTCAGTTACTCAGAACTGTCTCTCTACAATCTCTTTGACTCTTAGGTGGAGAAGACCAGAAAGCCACTTATCTTTGTTACCTATGTAGTGTCAATGCTTTTCAAATATACTTATCATCACTGCACCCCAACAGTGTTGCCCTTGCAACATGGGACCCACAGCAATTGGAAAAAACATTGTATTAACTTCTTCAGCAATAAAACAGAGCATTTCAACCATTCTCCCAAAACTCGGTGTTTAAAGGTAAAAACTGAGTAACAACTGCAATTCTCACTACCTTCTCTCCTCTCTTACCTAGAGGGAATCAAAACAAAAGAAAACTGATGGGCTGGATCCTTAAGGGTGCTTGACAGTACAAGAAACTCAGATGGGACCTCTTGAGAACGAAAGCTAACACACTTTACCCTAAGACATCCTTCCTGTCTCTGTAGAGCTAGAGGGAAACACCTGAAAAAACCAGCACATTATGCACTATTCTCTAAAACTGTTCTGTGTTCTTGTCAGCTGGTATATCTTTCTTCATGAAAATCAGTCTCTCGTCATCTAACCAGCCCTGAAGCTCTCTCTGCTTAGATTGTCATAACTGAGCCTTGACTCTCTGTTTTGCCTTTGAAGATAAGACAGCATGGTCTTATTGCAATATCTATTTGGATTTCCTAATGTGCTGAGCCAGGGGCTGGTCTACGTTTCCTTTTCCTCCCTCCCCCACTTTGTTGTTATTTCACTTATATGAAAATGTTTGAAGGTTGATCTATTACCCAGTGAAGACCGTGGAATGACCCATTGACTTGACTAGAAACTGGATCCAATATATAACAACAGACAATTTCAGAAACAATCTAATTTAATTTAGTATAAATTTAATTTAACCTATTTTCAATTACCTAAGTATCAGGACTAGAGGTACTGCAAGTCAGTTCACACCATGTAATAATATAGGCTGGTTCAGAGACTTCTCCCCCTCCCACCAAGCTAGCATCATTGAGTTAACTACGACACTGGGAGCAAAGTACTCATGTCTGAATAGCACTGCCCTCAGCCTAATGATTCCCCCAAGAGGCAAGGCTCATTAGCTTGTGCACTGTGCCAGCATAATGTGCCATTATCTGGGATACTTCCATGCCTTCGAAGCAGTCTATAAAACAAGAAATGCCCTGTGGAGCTAATGGACATGAGTCATTTACCCCCCTAGAAATCAGGGTATCTGTCAATCCCTTTGTTAAAGATGGGGGATCCACTGCAGACCTGGTCCGTTATCTCTGTTCATTACAGCAGCAAAGCAGCCAAACACCCTTGTAGTAAACCCACTTCTCTGAATTCTAGTATTTGCCTGATGTCTTTTTCTACAGCTCGACAGCACATTCTGATGTGGACAAATTATCTACCTCTCTACCTGAGAGGTTCATACATTAGGATGATCTATTTCCTGTACTCGACACTGGTGAGGCCTCATCTCGAGTACTGTGCTCAGTTTTGGGCCCCTCACTACAAGAACACTGAGGCACCAGAGTGTGTCCAAAGAAAGGCAAAACTGCTGAATGGCCTAGAGCACATGTCTTCTGAGAAGCATCTCTTCTGAGAAGCGGCTGAGAGAGTTGCGGTTGTTTAGCCTGCAGAAAAGGCGGCTCAGGGAGACCTTATCACTCTCTACAACTACTTGAAAGGAGGCTGTAGAGAGGTGGGGCTTGGTCTGTTCTCCCAAGTAACAAGTGATAGAACAAGAGGAAGTGGCCTTAAGTTGTGCCCAGGGAAGTTTAGATTGGGTATGAGGAAGGATTTCTTTACTGGACAGGTTATCAAGCACTGGAATGGCTTGCCCAGGGAAGTGGCTGAGTCCCCATCACTGGAGGTATTTAAAAGTCACGCAGACATAGTGCTGAGGGATATGGTTTAGTCAAGGTCTTCTCAGTGTTAGGTTAATGATTGGACTAGATGATATTAAAGGTCTTTTCCAACCTAGGCAATTCTGTGATTTTTAAGGTATCATTTATACGTACGTTTGTACTTATGCATACATGTATGGCAATGAATGCTTTTCATATGAAATAAATGGAGGCAATTACAAAATAACCATGTTTTGAGGAAAAGTTAAAAGAGCAGAGACTTTTAACCATTTTTCTTGAGGTTTCCCTCTTATTTCCAATGAAATAGCTAAATTTCATAACGAAAAATTTACATTTCTTGGCATTTAGAAGCTTAAAGTTATCCAACATTAGTTAATTTCACTGATGTAACACCTTAAATAAACACAGGGTTGACCTGTGGTACATTAACAGTCCACACTGTGGACTCTTTCCAGATACAGGATCCTCATTTCCCTACCACATAGCCAGCCATTAGTTTGTCACTAGGACAATCACTTATTTAATTTCTAGAGTTTGCTTTTAATCCACAATTTTTCTCAGACATTTGTGAGTGATGCAGAAAGGAACAAGGAAAAATGCCAGCCATCTCTTCAAAATCAGCCTAATTCACTGCTCTCAAAAGCATTTAGAAATTCATAACTTGTCACTCCTGTCCAGATACTAAGATGATCATTTATAATCTACATCACCTGAAAAGCTGAACATATGGAATTTGTCAACATTTACTGACTGCCTGTGCTGCTGGTTGCACAGTTGATCCAATCCAAACACGTCTTCATTCCTTTGGTTGGCTGGCCCTGTTCCTTTCAAGGATGACTGGATATTATCTCAGCAGCCCCAGTTCTCCCTTTTGACTGGCAACTTCTGATTTTTGAGACTTCAGTGACTGCAGAATTCAGTTTAGAAAACATCTAGTTACCCCTCCAGTCACTGTGTATTCTCAACATCTTTATCCATGCCTCTCTTGGGGATCTCCTTCAGCTTCCACAAGACCTCCTGCTTAATCTTGTTTTGCACGTTTCAGCATTTAACTCCACTCTGCCAACTCACGTATTTTGTCATTGAGTTCCAGTGCAACATGCCTTTACTGTTATGCATGTACAGAAAGCTGTAACTTCTAAAATCTCTCCAATTTAACTTCCCTTGTACAAATTCACTAGCTCATCTTTTCTCAGCCAAAATATTTCCCATATTTCCCTGTTCTGCTCCTCTAAGAGAACAAAGAGAACTGTGAAGAATGGCTGTATTGCTTCCCCCCACACATTTTCACCCTACTCTGACATTTTCCTTTTTTCAAATTCTCCATTTTTTGCCTGTTATTTATATTGCTACCAATACAGGGAATTACAGAATCATAGAATGTTTTGGGTTGGAAAGGACCTTTAAAGGTCAGCTAGTCAAACCCTCCTGCAGTGAGCAGGGACATCTGCAACTAGAGCAGGTTGCTCAGAGAGTTGTGCAACCTGACCTGGAATGTTTCCAGGGATGAGGCATCAAGCACCTCTCTGGGCAACCTGTGTCAGTGTTTCACCACCCTCATTGTAAAAAATTCTTCCTTGTGTCTAATCTTGATAGATTAAAGCTTGAAGCTATGGGACTACTAACAGTTCTGAATTCAGCTTTCTTTATAGTCTCCCTGAGCATAACAACTTCATTTTCATTTGGGTGGACTTGAATTATTCTCTGTGTGTACCGATTGCCTATTTTCTGGAAAGTTTAGTTGGGTTCCTAAACAGTCACTTTTTATCAAGCAATAATCCCATTCAGGGATTGCATTTCTTTCTTCTGAAAATATGCAACATAGATCAGACGGCATATGAAAACTATGAACTTTTGTTTAGCATCGGTTAGAATTTAGTATCATTGCCTAGCTTTTAGAAGTATTTTTTTAAAAATCATATATATATTCATACATATACACCCAATCTTATCTAATGCTCCACTTCACGATCTGTTGGAGCAGGTCCAGAGGAGGACTACAAAGATGATCAGAGGGCTGGAGCACCTTTCCTATAAGTACAGGCAGAGAGTTGGGGTTGTTCAGCCTGGAGAAGAGAAGGCTTCATGGAGACCTTACTGCAGCCTTCCAGTATCTGAAGGGGGCCTACAAGAAGGCAGGGGAGGGACCTTTTAACAAAGGCATGTAGTAATAAGATGAGGGGTAATGGTTTGAAACTGAAGAGGGTAGGGTTCTTCACTCTAAGGGTGGTGAGACACTGGAACAGATTGCCCAGGGAAGTTGTGGATGCTCCATCACCAGATGTGTTCAAATCTAGCTTGGATGGGGCCTTGAGCAATCTGGTCTAGTGGGAGATGTCCCTGACATGGCAGGATAATTAGAACTAGATGATCTTTAAGGTCTCTTCCAACCTAAACCATTCTATGATTCATTAAAGCCAAAATAGATTTTTCACAAAAGAGGGCTGTAATTTTTTGTGTCTTAAGGTGCTGCTGCTCCTAACTTTTCATTCAAAACTATTCCAAGAAATATTTTCATTTTCAGCCTGTAACTGGTAGTAATTAACATTGCCATGTTCCTCATTTGCCTTTAAGACAGTCTCTCTGCAGGAGAGGAGGAGAGTTTGAATTAAGATGCCAAACTAGGAGATGGAGGGACTGAAGTTCAGGCACGTATCTTCATCTAGCAAGTCTTCCAGAGAGATAAAAATTTCTGTCAGGAATGGGCTGGGCAGTAGAAAAACTGCAGTAAAATTCAATGAAGACCTCATCTGCAAAACCTCAGACTGGTTTTCCTTACAAACTAGAGAGCAATGCTGCAGGCTTTCCCCAGAGAGCCAAGGTGCTTTTAGCCCATACTCACAGGCAAGCCTCACGAGTAATTTTTATGATTTTTTCCTTTCTTATTTGCAAGAGTTTTCTCTGATTCTTTATACAGTATAACATATCAGTCTCAAAAGCTAGCCCAGTGCAAGATGGCATGACAGACTGTATACAGCTACTAACCAAGCTATTTAAACATATTTGTTAGCAAAGCTTGTCAGTGAGGATGGAACAATGTTCTGATATAGATTCTTTGCACCTAATCCTGTAGCTACTGAGAAAGGAGTTAAAGAGCAAGATGGCCATCAGCCAGGTTAAAAATCAGGGAATTACAAAGACTTCTGATACAAAAAAAAAAAATCAACTTGAAAAGAGGTAAATGGGAAACATGAACATCTGTAACATGGGGGAAAGATCCTGGAGTAAAAACAGAACTGGCCAAAAACTGGACTGGCACAGACAGAAGGGGCCCAAGCAGCATGGTCACCTTTGCCCAAGCCTTACAGAGCAGTGTCCACACCCATCCCACACAATGAGCACCCAGACAGTAGACTGACAGTATTGGGTGTAACACGTAGGAAACCCACATCCCAGGGGGAATATATTAATTTGCAGGGTGCTTTAGTTTACATACATACATTTGTACTGAGTGAGTGGGAGTGGATGGGGTGGGATGGAGGGGATGCATATAACTGTGCAGGGTGAGGGGAATACTAAGTCAGGTTTTTTTTAGGATTACTTCAGAAGGACGTTTAGAAATTTACAGGTGTTAATATTTTGGAAGTATCTATTATTGTGCTTTAGTTTTTGTGCTGATGGTGATCCTGAATATGTAATTCAGTGATTCCCAGTTAATTACATGTCATTAATAAACCAGTAAGTTACTTCAAGCATGATTTATTTTAAATTACGTGAACCAAATATTTTCTTTCCCCAAGACACGTCTGATTTTTAAAACTAAATAAAACTCGTTGTATTTTGAGTCAAGATATTTTTATCATATAGAGCAAGGGCTGAATGAGACCACAGAAGAGAATCCCTGCTTCTGTTAAACAACCTCTCTCTCTCCTTTATGTCAGACAGTCTAAGCAGAACGCTTTCCTGCAGAGCGTCTTTCTCACATTGGTTTGGCCACATCCATCTTTACAATACCTGATAACCGTGACACACTGGCATGCTCTGCTACACCTTTTTTTTGCTGGAATCTCATACCTTTCAGAATGGATAAAACCTAGCTAGAATCCAAAATAAACAAACTTTTGAAAGACTTTTTTTTTTTTTAATCAGCTGAGCGACAAACAAATATTCTGTATATTGATCATAGCTCATTTTCTCAAAATTTGATTCATTTCACATATTGATAGACAACATGTCTTGTCATGATTTCTTATAAGGATGCTGGGGACAGAGGAAGGGCTGTATTAACCATGAAGGAATGTCATATCAGAATACTTGACCTGCAGACAGCTTAAGTAAGATTCCTCCACAAACAGATCTAACTAGACTATATATGGTCTTGCTACAGTGGCAAATAAGCAATTTACCCATGATCTGTAGAAAATCTCTTCCTTGTCCTTAAGGGTGCTCTTAGGAGCTAAAGAGACATTTTGGTGACAAGAAATTGAAGTAAAGAGAAATTAAGTGGCTACACTTAGACAACAGATCTGTGGCACAGAGACTTGAAAGCAGTTCAAGCTGGCTGCTGGCTGTGCTTTAACCACCTCACAACAAACGTAATGTGAAGATATAAATCAGCCAGGGGAAGAAATGAAACAGCCTTGCTAGTTCATATTACACCTTCTCTGCGGAAGAGTGAGCACAGATTTAGCAGAGAGGCCCAAGGGACTCTGCTGTTGTACCACACACATCATGAGGTATGTGAGACACATGCCACAGCTACACCCCTGTGCTTGTGTAGTCCCCTAGGTGACAATACGCCTTACAGTGCCAGAGGAGGACACTGACAGGGGAAGCCATCTCTTCAGATAGCTTATAATTCACATACACCAAAGAGGAAACATCCTGACAGATGTTTTACCCCTGAAGTCCATTGCTGAGCCCCAGGAGCAGAAGCCAGGGACAGCTGGATGAGAGGCTGGCTTTTGGCCACAATGAGAAATTATTTGTCTGTATTTTAACCCAGAAGCGAAAAAATGAAAGAGAAAATAGTAGGAAGAGTACAGGGGAAGCCAAGAAAATGTAGAAGCAAGAATATATAACAGCAAACGAAGAGCATGAGTCAGGGGACATAGGAGGGAAACTCAGGAACACAGCCCTGAGAGCTTCTGGTGGAACTGGAAAGAAGTTCAGAGAGATAGAAAAAGAAAGACAAAGCCCTCCTTAATAAGAAAGAAGGCAGGAAATTAGAAAAAGGAATGACACAACACACAAAAGAAAGTGAAAAAAATGAACAAACAAAAAGGGAAAAAGAAATTTTAAAAGAAAGAGCAGCAGTGACATACATGTTCGCCAAAACAGCCATTAAAGTAATGGGGAGTGGGTTTAATCTTACTCCCTTTTCTGTATGGCACACTACTTTAAAATGACAGCTCACGTTGCTAAACAGTACATACACATTTTTTTAGATATCTATATATAATAATTTTATTCATTCCATTTCAATATCTTCATGAATTAATTCTTCCTTCAAGAGATACTAGAGAGAAATGAAAAGTGTTATTTATGGGGAAAAAAAAACCCAAGCAAAATCCTATGGAACTCAATTTAAATTTTCTGTAAACCACACCAAGTAACTTTATTTCAAAGTATCTGTTTTGCAGGACATTAAATGATCTTAATTTTCAAAGAACACATTCCACATATCCTCTAAAAATCAGATCATTACAAAATGTCCAGCTGGCATCCAAAAGCTGAGACATGCGAAGGTGGAGACCATGCCTGGAAATCCCAAATCACCAAAGGTCATTTTTGTCACTCCTTATACCCTCCTCCCTGCCTGCACACACTCCTGGCTGAGTCCCTGGACTTGAACGTACAGCTCCCTGTGCTCAAAACAAAGTCCATCTCAAGAGTGGTGTCAGCTTCCTTTCTCTGATACGCTTATTGAAAATTATTAATCTAATGACTGTCTTCTGGCAGTATCAAATGTGGACAGACAGCTATGGATGTTTGAAGTTTAATTATGTTTCTAAAGATGTAAATGCACCCAGAGGCTTAGGGAATGGGGACGCATTTTAGTAAGTACTAACATAGGTACAATAAACAAACACATTATTTTGCTGGATGGAAGGGCAAGCAAACTTACTTCAATTATTCCATTCTTTTCATTATAACTGAAAAGTAGATCAATGAAAACCCCACTCAAGCAGGACTATAGAGGAGGGGCGAGCTGCTTCCGTAAGGTCACTAGCTACCTCTTTTTGATGTCCCTTGTTAGAGAAACAAAATTGAACTGAAGAAGAAAAATAATCATAACAATTAAAAACAAAATACAGCCACCACCTCCTGCTACAGACGTGCACAGCAATAACTTGCTGCCAAAATTGCCGATCTTGGGAAAACATTTGCCCTGTCTCTTCCCATTGGTAAAATCCCAGTGAACATTCATGATTTTACTATGAACAGTTTCAAATATATAGAAAGAAAGAATAGCATGGTCTCAAGATGTCTACATGTGTATATACATGCAAGCTATAAACTTGCTACCCCCTCTTTCAGCTGGGAAGTACTACAGGTGTGTTTACCTTTGCAATTTTAACCTCTTTGTTCTTTCTAATGTATCTTATTCTCTTTTATGTTTCAAATACTAGAATCACGTTTACAGGTTGTGATGATCTACTGGTAGCACTATTGCTAACAAAATTTTGCATAACTATAATCAGTCAAAATTACTTCCCTCTTCTGTGACATGATTCTGCATAAAGGGAGGAAAAACATCATTCCTGAGGCTGTGATGCCAAGGAAACAGTATTTTCTTTTCTGTGGAAGAGTTTCTATATGGTAGTAATAAATACTGAGATTTCTCTTCCAAGGGCATGGACTTATCACACCGAGAATTATTCCTACTTTGTCCTCTTTGTAGAGCTATTAAAATAGACTGTGGTTCATTCTCCTCTAGAGGTTCCCCAATATCCTGATAGTACTCACCTCTCTTCTTAGCCCTTACCTCACTGACACGCCCTTAAAGTTGCAGTTCTCTCCCAAAAGTCAACCAGTTACTAGAAAGAAATGAGGCTGTGATGTTACAATAGGGAAATATGTCTAAATGGATATGTGCTCTCATGTTCCTTAAGCTGCTCAATTTCTTTCTAACCCAATTTGCAAAAGATCCCACTAATGAGTTTCTGAGCATTTAGCTTCTCTGGCACACAGTGCCTTTTTACCACGAGATGGTAATTTTTTACTGCGGTTCTTGCCACTTTGATCTCTACCTTTCTATACTTCAGAGTGAATTACTACAACACACTGTATTTGGGAATATAAAAATTGAGCAAGATAAAAGCCATTCAGTTGCTTTCTACTGATTTGAGGGGGGTTTTGGCTGTTGCAACACTCACCAGTGGATCCCATGTCTGTTAATAAATCAGAGCTTTGCTAACTTTCAGATTCACCTGCAGTTCTGGTGAAGATTCAAATTAGCTCGTTTTAGGTTCCCCTGTTCATTTGTCTCTTAATGTAGCTTGCTGGTAATCATTTTACAACACAGGCACCTCAAAAAGTTGCTACCATACTACTAAAGACATTATAATTCTGAAAAAAGTGTCTTAATATTCTATGGTGACAGCAATGTTTCCTTCCACTCCTTTTTTGGAGTACAGACAGAACAGCTGCCTTTGACAATGGAAGCCGTTACGATCATTTTAGTCTAATTTAAGAAACATTTAATCCCATTTCAATAGCTTTATCAGATGTGTCTGTCTGCACAGACATCTCTGTCTGCAGCGAGTTCCACAGCACTGAGCTTCATTCTAAACAATGCACGCTCAAATGTGCTCTAAAAATAATGCATGGGACCAAGCAAGAACTGCCTTATTCTTCTACAGTTATTGCAACTGAAGGTGCCTCATGCAAGTAAAGAAATACATGCAAGACTGAGACTCCTGCTGCCCTTAGTATGATTCAATAACTTTCCAGTATTCTCACTGGTTTCATAGAGGAAGTCAGAGGGGATGGGAAAGTTCTTCTATCAAACATAGAAAATCTCAGAAGATGTTTTTTCTGAATCTTCCAGCATAAGCAAGCCATATGGCTTGTGTTGTGGGAATCTCACTCTTCGCATAATTATCCACTAATTTAAAATGCATTCAATAGGCAGTAGGCACAGTGCTTTGTTTATTAAGCGGAACCTTCAGAAGTATGTCAGCAACATTAACACAATGTTCTAATAAACAATCTTTGAAGCAGAAAATTCACAAGGGAATTGTCTCTCATACCAATATTTTAAAAAGAGATAAAATAATCTCATTTTGACAGTGAAATAAAAAAACGCCCAACAAATGCTAATAGGACATTGTATATAGCACAGTAGCACTACAGGATTTTTCTTTTTCTTCCCATGAAAAAGTAACTATTAATTTTGCATTAATCTTGAAGAAAACAGAATTCCTGTAAGCTACTCTCAGACAACACCATCTAGCAAAACACTGAATTAGAGGGCTATTACTACTCAATTTTTCCACAGAAGTAATCTAGGAACTAGATTTAGTCCTTCGAGTACACTACAAGAGTCACCCTGCAACACAGGAGTATTACAAGCAAACTGTCCTCACAAAAAAAGTTATTCACTTCCCAGGCAGATACACCTTGAACTATATTTAGGAGCAACTGTTAACCGAATTTACATTATAAACCTCATTGATATACGGAAAGAATTAGTGGATTTCTTTCCTACCTCTTCTTTGCCCTTTCTCTCATGCATTTATCTTATTTGTACATCTGAAAAGAAACTCCTTCTGGCCTTGCTTATATCTATGAAACCTGATCATCAGCACATATACAAAAATATGATTCAAAGGAACTAAGTCAGGCTTGCAATTATTTAATTACCCTTATTAATGGCTTTCTTAGATGTGTTAGCAACTTTGAGCATACTCTTGCACTCTTAGCTAGAAAGTAGTATAAAAAAAAAATTGACATTCCCTACACTGCAAATAAATGCATGGATGCAAAGAAGTAATCATCCTTGACCTCTGTAATGAAGGGATGATAAATCACCAGATTCTTAAGAGCTTCATCCAGAGGGGGCAACCTCTTTCAGAATAAATGATATTTATGTCTCTGCTAGCTCAGTGCTCTTGAACAAATATGACCACATTGCTAAGTCTTTTAAGTGACTACCTATAAGCAATGCTGACTGAAAGCCATCAGCCCACAATGCATTTCTCCAGATCTTGCAGATTGGACTTCAAAAGCTTCAGAAAGGTCAAAGAGTGCAATATTATTACTCTTTACAGTAGTGGCGACATCAGGTCTTTGGCTGGACTGCACAACTGTAAAGATGTAATGGAAGCAGCTAAGCTGATGTATAAAGTTGACAGGTATTGGTATGGCTTGTGACACAATTCTCAGCAGCCATATGGCCTGTTTGAGATCATCAAACTTGTCCTGCAAACTGAGTGGCTACATCAGAACAACGTATTGGGAATAGTTTTATCCCATATTAATTTCCTATAAACAGGCCTGGAAACTGAGATAATGATAGTTGACTTAAGTGTCAATAATTGAATTCTACTGCCCAAGAAAATTTTTTGTGCATAATTTTCTACACCAGTAAAAATAACCATGAAGCCTCCTAGTACACCTCTATCCCTCTTTTTTCTTTTGTGCTAAAGGACCCTCACTTCCTTCTATCCCTTCTCCAAACAGTTGACAGCCAAACAACCAGTTCCCACTTCCAACACATCTTTATTGAGGCAAAGGAGGGCCCTGCTGGTAGCACTTGGGCACCGAGTCTTGTCTCCAGCCATGGTGCTGATGATTCCACCTCCCGTCACCAGAGAGGGCCTCCCTAAATCATCCTGTCAGCACTGACCTCTAATGCTGGTGTGTGAAAACAAGCAGTGAAGTACAGAACTTTATAATCAAGTGATGCACATGTGAGCCAACTGTATCTAGGAGCTGCAATTTAAGAAAAAAATACCTCTGAAGAGAGTTAGAGAATTGAATATATAAAGCTGGTTTTCTTTCTCCAGCATGCTGTTTCTATCAAAATCTTCATGCAGCTTTGGGCTATGTAGGTTAAGACTTTCAGAAAAAGGCCAGAAGAGATACTTTCTCAATTTTTCACTAATGAAAGACAGGGGGAAAATATTTGGGATCTTTATGAGAAAACTGCTTTTTTCCACATTATCTTTCTCTTTCCTAATTGGACTAGGTTTTTTCATGTAAGAGGAAGAGATGCTTCCTATCTCACCTTGGCATAAGCACAGAAGTAGGTTATTGGAGAGTAAAATCAAAACCAATGAGCACACGTTTTTCTGCTTTTAGAATAGTAAACCAAAATTCATTAGTAACACCAAGAGAGGCAAGCACTAAGACTGGAGGGCATTTAAGCCTATATTGCTGCGTACAAGAGAAACATAAAAACTTACGTCATCATCCCATATCTCACGAGCCTGCCCTTTAACAACTTGGAAAATAGATGGAAATCCAATGTAAAACCAACTAGTCACTTCCAGAGAGTGGTTGATCAGTTACACCAGAAAAAGATAATTTTCCTGATGTACAGTTTCAAAATGAAGGATCTTTATTTCCCAAAGTCATTTTTATTCACCAGAAATGGTCAAACAATCTACTACAAGAAGATGGCAGCTCTCTGGGGACAGAACGGGCTGAACGGAAATTAGGAGCTGTTACTCCCTTGCTGAAAAAGTGAGGAAAGGAGGGATCCTCACCTGCAGTATTTTATCTTAGCCAAAATTTTCTCTTGGAGGTAATGGCAAATCCTTGGTTGACATTAATGCTAAAAAACGTTGGAAATTCTCAAGAAGGAAAACAATTTTCCCCCTTCAACTTCTTACATAATCTGCATATGACATTTTACCTGCTGCTTCAGATAATTTTTGGTTTTACATGCTCCAGAAGGATGCACTCCTCTAACCAACAGCTGTCTATACCAAGCCTTGCAAAGCTGTCTTTTCCATTTAGTAGCACACGTCCATCACACTCAGTCATCTTTGAGTTCATACCATGATTTCAAGTGTCCATTTATCTTGGTTTTTTTAAGGCTGGTATATATGCACTGGAACTCTAGTGTTTCAAGTCAGGTACTGAAAAGTCTCTCATGCTCTTTGCTTCAGTTTCACTACCTATCAGCCTTTAAGTAAAACCCATCATTTTCACATTATTTTATACAGAGGTGACTGAAGATATAGAGAGTTAACTAGTGGATTTAGCAATGGAGATTAACTCCCAGTTTGCATAAAACTGTCAAGTACTTCCTGGCATAAAAGAACCCTTGCATGAAAGCAATTAAACAACATGTTCATTAGAAGATGGATATTTTTATTTTTCCACTTTTGCTTTAAGTTTTATGTGTTTGACATTATATGGTGAAAGGCTTTCTCAAAACATGAACACGTAGTTTACTACAGAACTGATGCTGAATTCTCTTCTATGGAAATATTGTCACATTGTCACTAATTGCAGAGGAATCATCTAACCATAGAAAAGATTTCTCTTTGTCCTGCCCTGCCCGCAGCATTGCTTTTTCTACAAGTTTTCTATGTACAGAGTTATGTATTTCATTAATTTCTACTCTTTGCAGAGACCTAATTTTAATCTGATATAAATCTTTGTAGTTTCATCTATTTCAGTTCTACTACTGAAGTTTGTGTGGCAATGGCATCATAACCGGCAATACATATTAATGTTGCTTTTACTGCATTGTATCTATATCATAAATGGGTCCTATAGGTTAGAGAGTAAACAAATTCTGCAGTGCAACCATAATAAACACTACCTGGTTTTGTAGTCTTTAATGCATTTCAGAACTGACATCTATATTCAGGTCTTCCAAAGGGGTTCAACAAGACTAATTACTTGTAGAGTATGGGTATGCTGTGATAAAAGAGAACTCTACATTTCACACATTATTTTATTAAAGAGTATTTATGTTCTTTCTAGTAAATAAAAGAAAATCCTCAAATTTGTTGTCTTTTAACTTTGTCCAGAAGACGAAAATGATGGAAAAAATTTGAGACATCATATTCAAAACAGAATTGATGTATTATTGTCTGTCTTCAGTCCTCCAAAAGACTCCAAAGTATACAAAAATACTTTTTTTTAAATGAAAAAAACAAACGATACAAACAAACAAAACAAAACCAAACCCAAACAACCAACACCAACCCACAACAAAAATAACAGCCCACAAAGCAATAAAAACTACCCAAAACAGAAATACTAAGTACTAAAATGCTACAGAGATCAGTTAAAAACTAATCATGGAAATAGCTCTACAGTTAAGCATTTACCTCTTGGGGGGGAATCGGCTCCACTGGAAGATGCACATCCCTGAACTTCTCCAGAAGTTCACTGGATGAACTGTTTCAGAATTTAGTGGTGACAGCAGTGCTTGCTGTTTTCTAGTTCTTCCTACACAGATGCAACATGCACTTATCTTTATCAATATGCTGAGCCAGAAGAGGATGTAATATGTCATAATTCTATTGAGCAGGATGCTTAGACGGGCAACAACGTTTACAGAGTATTAAAAGTATAAGATGCCAGTTAGCAGGTAAGGGAGGAGGAGACAGCTCAATTACTCCAGACATTTGTTTTGAAAGCACTGGAAGAGAAGACCACACAACTGCATTAATGTGATGCACTCCTTCAAACGTTTGTGTATTGGGGTGTTTAAAGGCATTGTCAATACACTCAAGTCAGGTAAGGTGTTTGGTTTGGGGTTTTCCTTAACAGTTCACTCATCAGCTGGAAGTTGTTACAGCTGCTGTAAATTTCACTCACTAATCTGAACGCTAAAGTCTTTATACTCCTCCATGTCCAACAGATATACAGAGTTCAGCATCATGAATTTGTGAGACATGAGTCTGCTGGAGTAGGGGAGGGGACATAAGAAGGTATGTTAGAAGCAAAATAAATCACTTTGGGGTTTTGGGAGAGATCCCTCTGAATACAGAACTGTCCTATTAAGCATAGTTTCAAGTAGTACAAGGGTAACAAGGAAGATGGACATTTTTTCTCATTCTTTTCCATGACATATGCACTTCAGCAATGTGAGTAACAAGCTAAATTGTGCTGACCTTTATCAGAGACAGAGTGTAACTGCTAAAGGAGAAGTAACACTGCTGCATGCCATGTTGTCCATTTGCAGCTGCACTTCCTAGGCTTCCTGGTACCACATAACCACACTAATGAGCACATCAGCTCAACACACTTACTCACAAATCCCTTTTGGATCATTCTATCAGCTCCAATTGCAGGGGTCAACGTAAACGCCAATCCCAGATCTTCAGCTAGTTTAATGTGCAGGAAATGATACACATTTCAATTTTTAAGAGCCTCAGCTGTGGCTCATCAAAATAAGATAGTCTTCTGCTAATTATATTGCATACCATCATGACATTTTAATCCTGTAAGACTGCATTGGCATGTCATGACAACACGCTCAGCAGACTTCACAAGTATCACATATAATGAGAGGCACATGGGCATCTTTCAACTTGACTGTATTCATTTAGGAGTCTTGAAATTCGTTCACAAATTGAAGGCTGAAATTGAAGACGTGCATCACTTGATTACTTCTTAGGAGCAGTTCTTCCACTTTAAAAAAACTCATGCCAGAGATTGCTGGAAGCAATTGTAGAAGGGGACAGATAAAGGTGAATTCAAAGTCCATTCACAACAGCTAAATTCCAGGTAAGAACTTCCTATCATAGTGGCACTAGATAAGACTATTTCACGTATTCATTTTCCTCCACAGGGCAATACAGAACTCAACAACCCAAGATCAAGTCGGCATGGAAGTTCTCAGCAGAGTTTGTCAAGCTGGCCAAATATCCCATGGGTGGGCCACAAAGCTCAGTGAAGACAGCTATGAGAATACATGAGCAAGTGTGAGGAAGTGAAGAGGCAGAGTTTCTGATTTTAAGCACATTATTTCTCTTACAGTAGAGCTTGATGGCTATGCAAGGAAACTTTCCCACCTCCTTCATCACTACTATATACAAGAAAGCAAGAGAATGAGTACTTTCTTTATAAAGTGACACCTGACTCATCTCAGCAGTTTTGCCACCTAATGGGAACAGTCTTGCTAACTGCTCAAGCAACAGTGATACATAGTGAGGCAATTTATCAAGATCCCATTCTTGCAGAAAAAAAAAAAAAGAGGGAGAGAAATGGGGTGCAAATCCGAGAGAAAAAAGTTGAACAAATTTATTTTGTTAAAGAGTACAGAGTTCCTAGTCAAGGATAATGATGTGAAGGAGAACCAAGAGTGGTCTATACATGAAATTACATTTGTCTCCTATCTCTGGTTACAAAGGGGGAAATGCCATAACGTTGGACATCTGTGTTAATGTAAGGAAAAATAAAAACAGAAAAAACCTTTTACTCAGGTGCGGTTGATTCTACAATCTTCAGAAATGTCTAGATAAGTAAATGGGAGTCCAAAGCAATTAAGTGATGAGAAAGCAAATTCAGATCTGGTAAATCCTAAGTACAGAAAGGTTTTGGAAAATAGCCCAAATGAGGATATGTAAGGCAAACATATTCATTTCAGTACAGCCCTGCTGAGGTAGCTGAGAGCCTTCCATTGGCATTAGCACATGTTTTATGTATCTACATAAGGCTTGAGTTCAGACACACAGTTTAGTGCTCACCTAATCTTTGAGCCAACAAACACTTCTGTTGCCTTTGCTGGAACAGTTGCTCATATGCTGTAAAGTTAGTAACTATTCAAAAGCTTCTGCTGAGTTTTAACCACAAACCTTTACCCTAGAATAACTAAATTTTATAGGTCCATTGACACCTAATTAATCATCCCAGTGTATGTTTGCACCTGACC
>WTSP01015285.1:83560-127883 GCA_025331215.1 Actenoides lindsayi | reverse complement strand
GGTTCAGGCTGGATATTAGGAAGCATTTCTTTACAGAAGGGGTTGTCAGGCATTGGAATGGCCTGCCCAGGGAGGTGTTGGAGTCACCATTTCTGAAGGTTTTTAAGAGCCAGGTAGATGTTGTGCTTAGGGACATGGCTAAGTGATTTTTTTATATGGCTAGGAATAAGGTTGGACTTGATGATCTTGAAGGTCTCTTCCAGCCAAAACTATTCTATGATTCTATGATTTCAGCATTTTGGAATTCTAATCAAAATGTGTTTAATGTGAATATGCATTTCACCTCTTTAAATGAATGTTAAGAATATATTTACTTGAGATTTTCCAGTTGTTCTACTTCAGTATTACCATTCACTGAATTGTGAAGAATATTAATGTTTAACATTAGTGGTGCCTAAAAAGAGAAAGCTAGAAATGAAATTCCTGTACATGACTCAGCGAGCAATTACATGCAGATTGCCTGTGACTTTTAATTGCAGGTAATAGTCTATGAAGAGTTTATTTTCAAAGACATGAGCATGTGAGAATTAGATGTGCTGTTCAGATTGATAATGGCTGCTTTGCTAATATTAAATATATCCTTAGATAATCTTAGAAATGCATATATTTGAATTTCTGGTCGAAGGTGAGATTCCACATACAAAATTTCATTAGTTACATCAACAGTTTTAAATATTGGACCTATACTTTGTATTCATGTAAGCTTTATGTTTAGTGTCAAAAGATTATTACAATTACTTTTTCTTTTTCTTTCAGCTTTGGGTCTTCAGTTTAATCAGTGGTCATAATTACCGTTGTGTTACACAGATCAACTTGAAGAAAGAACAAGAGAAATTCTGTAACAAAATGCAGAAATCCGCAAAGGAAATAGGTAGCACAGTGCTTCTAGAATGCTGTTTATAGAATATTCTTGTTATTGCCTACTGATTGTGTGCTTTTTATACCATGAATATTATTATAAGTCACAGAGTTATGAGTGTCAGACTATGGCATATAATTCTTACTGAAGCTGATATGAAGTTGGGTATTGGCCTGGAAACAATCATTTGACCTATCTGCAAAGAATTATATATGTATGTCTATACTAAAATCTTGGCCAATGCATCTGCGTATAAAACATTGCATGATGTGATCTATTAAGTATTTGCTTTTTATTGAATTAATTGCCCAAGGCTACAGTGAGGACAGAATCAGTGCCTAAAAATTCATCCATTGTCCAAGTGCAGTGCCATTTCTCAGTTACCTTTGCAGCTTCTACAAATCTCTCTGGGTTTTGGGGTTTTTTTGCTTTGGGTTTTTTTTTTTGTTTGTTTGTTTGGTTTGGTTTGGTTTGGTTTTTTTAAAAGTTATTTTTCTTTATCCATACCAGTGCCTCCATGATATGATATTTTTCTGTCTGTGATATTTCTAGTGGTATAACACAGAGTAGTTAAAAGTCTTTAAAGACTGTACTGGTAACCTCAGAAGGTGATTCCATGTTTCCAAATGATATATTTAGACTACCTGCACACTAGCTGAAGTGATTTGAGGGCCTCCTAAAGGCAAGAAAAGAGGCAGCTTTCTTTAGTGAAAGGGAGACCTGGTTTTCCTTGCTTGCTTTTTTTCTGGCAACAATGACTGTTGTGTTCTTAGCGGCCTAGTGGTCCAGCTTCAGTAAACCTAAAGCCCTAACTTAATGAGAAAGACTGCTACATTTCTCATAATTATTTAAAATACATGGACGTCACTTTCACCTTTGGATGTTTGAAAGAGACTGATGCAGTGTCTGTGCCTAATGATGAATTCGGTGCTAGTAGTTCTTAGGTGTGGACTGCACATGCATAAAGGATTGGACATTCCTTGGGGAGATCAAGCTGAGGTGGCTTTCTGTCTTGGTTTTGGATTATGTTGTAACTCTAGTGTCAAGGGAATTTTCTGGATAAGTGGAAAGGTACCCAGTGTACTTTATAGCTGTTGGAATATGGCTTTCAGAGTCGCTTTTTGAGATGAAAACACCAAAATTCTGCCGACTCCTTTTCAGCTCTTAGGTAGGCTCTTTGAATTTTATCTCTAGGTATTTGACAGAAGACAGTACTTAAAATAACATGATAATGAGGAAAGATATTTCAAGAGGTCTGGCTCTTAGGATATATCCATCTTTTGAACTGGAACCTTTCTGAGTGTGGTCTTGGTTCATTCTACTTTACTTCTTCCAATTCTCTCTTAAATCTTGTTTCCCTTATTTAATTTTTTTTTTTTTTTGATAGCTAGTATTGTTGTTTGTCTTTCTTAGGTGAAGGGCAAAATACTTCCAAGCTTTGCAAAACAAACAACATGAGACCAGAAGGATCAGTGGAAACATCATTGCCTATCCTCTTAATTGAACACTGTGACTTTTTAGTATGTTTCCATAAAGAAGAAAACATGTAAGTCCTTTAAGATACCACCGAGTATTTGTGTGAAATTTATTCCTAGGAATTCCTAGTGGTGCTTGGATTTTTATTTATTTTTTTATTTTTTTAATGCAGTAGGAAAGAATTTAGTTAGTGATCTGCAAGTTTTGGTGGCCTATTAATACCAGTTGATCAGGGAAGTTCAATTAAAAAATTAATTAAGAAGCCAATTAGAATCGAAAAGCCAGATTTATTTTTAGTTTGCTTTCCTAAGGAAATGTCTGATGCAGTCACTATATACCTGTGTCAGTTTGCCTTTCAAATGTAAATAACTTTTGAACTACATAACCTGTTGTACACAAACTTCTGTCAGAGACAGACATTTCAAAGCATGATGTTTTTACTTGTTCCCAAGTAAAGCCAGGTAGAAGAGAGATACCTAAATTAATCCTTCTATTGCATTTCTTTCCTGGAGAGATGTTTAACCCTAGTATCAGACACCAGGGGATCTGTTCAGGATATTACCACAAGAACTGTCTCATAAAACAACTTGGTTTTGTTGTTATTTATAATTGTCATTTGGATAAATTTCTTAGCCACATCATGTTTTGGGAAGCTCTTGTTCCATCCTTTGCCCTATGGCAGGCTGTACAAGTATAATAACTGATTAATCCCCTGGTTAGATAAATAATGATTTTGGATAAACAGAGAATAAAAATATTCAGAAATCTGGGGTCCTTTTGTTTTTCTTTATGTCAAATTGAAGTAATTATTGACAAACAGTTATTTTCATGATGCCTACATTTTCAGAAGGGCTACCATTGAGAGGAAGGAAATGGTGATTTTTAAGATATACTTCCCAGAAAACGCTTTAATGGTATGTCAAAACTCTTAAGGCCGGAAGATTAATTATTACAGCCAGCTTGTAAGCACTCTCATATTTAAAGATGGATAGTTTTCCAGTGATGAAGAATGCACCATGTCCCTAGGTTTTTTTCCAGCAACTGATTCATTCCATTTTAATTCTAATCTGAATTACCCTCTTTTCATGCACTTATTGACTCTTAGTATGTTTCTTGTTTTGACACTCTAGAGCCAGCTACTATCAAGTTCCCTCCTGGCATGGCAAATTATAGCTCATGAACAAGTTATCTCTATAGTTCTGGACCAAGTAGTTTGCATCTTGTATAAGGAATGTTTTCAGTAACATTTTTAACATTTGCTCTTGAACTTTTTCTGAAATTCAATCTTTTTTTTTTTCCAATGTCCTTTTTAGGCATGGTTGCCTGAAATGGATCCACAGTAATAGATTAATTGGAATAATTTTCTGAATTGAGATAACATCACTTTCTAATACCCACTTGATACTGTCTGGCATTGTACAACTAAGCACTGTTTCCCTTTCATCTCTCACATCACAGATGGAGATTTTGTTCTTCTTACTATTAATATGGTTCCATTATCTTTTGGGTTTAGAGTTTTGTGTTTAGAAGTATTTTTATGCTTAATTACCATGT
Source organism: Actenoides lindsayi (assembly GCA_025331215.1). Lineage (NCBI taxonomy): Eukaryota > Metazoa > Chordata > Aves > Coraciiformes > Alcedinidae > Actenoides > Actenoides lindsayi. The sequence continues at coordinate 123,994 of WTSP01015285.1, read as the reverse complement.
GTTGACTTTAGCAGGTGGTTCAGATTTGTCTGAACAGCTGAGCAATGCATGATTTACTTTCCCTGCCTGCGATGAAATGCAACAATGAAACATTTTTGCAACACCAATGCCCAAAATGCTTATCAGTAATTTCATCACACTGGATGGAATTTTATCATTGTAAAGTGGACACAAGATTTACTTCCTGTATATGTAATTTGGCGTCATTGTTCATAATAACTAGATAGTGCCTCTTCTTTATAAATAATTCCAAAAATTCACAGACTAAACCAATCTGTTTCTGCCATGCATAAAAGTAGCACAAAACACCAATCAAAATATACAGAGCACATAACAGTATCACGAACCAGAACTGCAACGCTGAAACTGTCTTTTCCAATCTGCTTTTTAAAGTATTTGACTGCTTCTGGTTTGTTTTGGTTGGTTTTGGTTTTGCTTTTGCTTTTGTGTTTCTTTTTGTTTGTTTATTTGATTGGTTGGTTGGTTTGTGTGGTTTTTGTTTGTTTTATTTTGTATTGTTTTGTATTGTTTCATTTTGTTTTATGTAAAAAAAAAAAGTACTAAACCACTAGGGTGAGTCATTTCATGCCAAGTTTCAGCTTTATATTTTTCCACACCCTTACTTCAGCTCTTGTGGCCTGACTTTAAAAATCAAATCAGTAAGTCTACTCACTCTTACTTGGAAAAGTTATTAAAATATTGATGTCAATTTTTATTTACAGTGGCATCAAAACATTTTCAGTTTTTGAGAATGACAACCATTATTTTGTTATGATCATCTTATGCTTGATAACATTTTTCTTCTGTGGGGTGTTGGCTGAAATTGTAACCAGTTTGTCTACTCCAGAGTGTCCGTAAAGGCTGGACTTCATTATCTGACTGGAGTACTACTGTCTGTAAGCACAGACTGAGACAGACATTCCAGGCTTGGCAGGCCCTTAGTTTGTGCTGGTTTTTCTCTTGTACTTTAACTATGTACAAACACACCTTAAATTTCCATGCTTTTTTGTGTTGATATTACAGGTGAGAAAAGTAAGAATATATGTGGATTTACCTTTTTGTTTGAATTTTACTCTTTGTGGACATCACGCTTTTACAGTGTCTCTTGACTGTTAAAAACCACAGTAATTTTTGAACAAAAGTATTTCCTATTCTGTTTTAGACTTGCCATGAGCACTTATATAAAATCAAGCATTGTGTTCTGTTCATAGTTTTCAAAACTTCACCAATTTTCATTAAAACATTTTACTTTAAGCTATGGTTCTTCAAAAAATGCTGTAAATATAAAATCTTTATTTAGCGTGGTTTATTATTGTTGTGATGAGACTAACAAGTATTAAAAAAACCCCAACTGCTGGATTTTGTATGGTAATAAGAAAAGCTGCTTTATCATACTCAGATTTTTTTTTTTCTTTTTCAGTAGATATTCTGCTGTGAATACTAGCTATTTTTGGATAGGAAGCTCTACTGGCTTGTTTATAATTAATCTGGCAAACTTTGAATTAGAAGCTTTTTTATCTTACAAAGGTATGATTATGAGATACCTGACTACACCATATTGTGATTGCTTTCCTTTGTTATCTGATATAAATAGTATAAGTATTAATTTGTGAATAGAATAAAGTATAAACTAAGTAGGCTGTTTTTCTAGCACTGATGACTTATCTCAGATGATGGTCAGCACTAGATTTCTGTAGTGGTTAGAAATGAATTTTTATTCAATTTTGCATTTCATGAGTGTTAAATACAAGGGATGTTATTCACTCCTGCATTACAGTGTGGGGGTAAGATAGAAGACAGTGCATTATGGTTGTGTCAAATTAGTATGAGTAGTTTTTGGTTTTTTAATCTATTCAAGATGATAGGTTTTTTATTTTGAAGTGCAAGTACAATTTTATATGTTCTCTTTGGTAAAGATAACAGTGACCTCAGCATTCGGTTCGCTGGATCGTGTGCTTTAACAAGGAAGGCAGTTAATGGAAAGGTCAGTATACAGTAAACAATGATTTAGTGAATGTTATTCCAAATGTTATTTCCAGTTATTTTCAATAAATATTAATTATGCATTTTGTTTACGGATTAATGTACACATTTGTTTTGCTTCATGTGAATTACACAGTAGTTTCGCTGGAGAGGGTTTATTCTTCTTTATGGAATCTACTAGTTTAAACAGCTGGGTAGTTTTAAAGCTCTCACAGTATGTATACTGTCTAAAGTGATTAATAAGCAGAAGTTGAATTGTTTTTTATACTGATTGTTGTGTATCTCGAATGTCAAGAGCAACCATTGGGGGAGCAGGGGCACTCTTTCAGGGGAAAGAAGTTATAGGCATTGTTACACCTTGTTTCTCAGACAATATTGGGATGAACGGCTTCTGAACACTAAGAAATCTGTGAAAACTATTTGAGTTGTGAGAAGATTTCTGTGGAAAGTCACTAAAAGTGTTTTTAAGGAAATGAAAGACATTATTGTATGTGTACTCCATTTTTGATGTTACGGTTTTCCTACAGAACTAAGCTGAATCTAGGCCTTTGCACATATTTAACATAGCAGTTTTTTGTTTTAAAGAAGAATGGTGTTTTAAATTCAACTCTTAATATGTTCTCAGCATGTCTTTGAAACCATTCTTTCTTTCATGTGTGCTTCTTTTCTCACAACTGTTACTGCAGAAATATCTCTATTGTAGAAGGTATTGGAATTTCTGTAGCTGTTACATATGCAAGCCTTCTAAGATATATATTTAACAACATAAGCATATTTTTGGAGGACAATATTAACTGCTTTTTACTATGTAATGCTCTTCAAGACTAAGCTTATGGATATTTTTGGCTAACTTTCATAAGTGACAGAAGTGATTTAATTTTCCATTATAAATGCTTCAGTGCTGGAGCTTAAATTCTGAAGTAAGTGGAGTGTTATTTTATGGTATAATTGCTGCAGGTTTTATGCTTGATCACCTCAATGTTTGAAAATATGATTGCTGTTTTGGAAGTTAACCCTGCTGCATTGGTAAGAACTCAGCAGAGTGATTTTCTCCTGTGTGGAAATGAGAACAGTCTCTCAGTTATTGCCAGGTACAGAATAACTAAATGCTTTTTTCCTCTGAACTGGATTATGCATTTGTTTTCCTAACACTGAAGTGCATCAGATGGTTTTGTACACTGCTCTTTGTTGACATGGTTCTATTTTATTTGTTTTCTTGTCATGCTTTAGTTCTATTGAGTGGGTAAAATCACAGAATCACAGAATGGTTGAAGTTGTAAGTCACCTCTGCAGGTCATGTTGTCTAACTGCCCTCTCCAGCAGGGCCACCTAGAGTCAGTTGTCCAGCACCACCACCATACAGCTTTTGGGTATCTCCAAGGAGGAAGACACCACAACATCTCTGGGCAACCTATGCCAATGCTCACTCACCTTCACTGTAAACGTGATTCCTGGTGTTTAGGCAGAACCTCATGGATTTCAGTTTTTTCTCAGTGCTTCTTGTCCTTTCACTGGGCTCAGAGCCTTAGTCTAGAGTCTTCCTTACAGCCATATACTGGGGTTGTTCCTCCCCCACTGTGGAACATTGCACTTCCCCTTTTTGAATTTCATGAGGTTGCTGTCAGTCCATTTCTCCAGCCTGCGGATATATCTTTGGATAGCAGCACAGCCTTCTGGTGTATCAGACACTCCTCTCGGTTTTGTGTCATCAGCAAACATGGTGAGGGGACACTCTGCCCCATCATCCACATTATTAATGCAGATGTTGAATGGAAGTAGACCCCATATTGATGCCAGAAGTATGCCACTAGTTACTGGCCTCCAACTAGACTTTGTGCTACTGATCACCACTGTCTGGCCTGGCTGTTCAGCTGATTTTCAGTCTACCTCCCTGTGTGCCCATTTAGCCCATACTTTTATCAGCTTCTCTATGAGGATCTTATGGGAGACAGTGTAGAAAGCCTTACTGAAGTCAAAGTAGACATTACCCAGGACTCACCCCTTGTCTACCAAGCAATTTTATTGTGGAAGTCTATTGACTTGATCAAGCATGACCTCCCCTTGGTGAATCCTTGCTGACTAGTACTTTTTTGTCCTTCATGTCCCTGTAATTGATTTCTAGGAAAATACTGACATCTTGAAGACAATAAAAAACCCTACACTTCACTGAAGTGCAGATTTCAGTGCTTATAATACAATAATCAGTTAGTATTCATAGAAATGGGATCTAACATGTAAATACAATGGTCTGTGAATCTCGGCAGGGCCAGGGTTTGTCTATGCTGCTGTATATCTGAGCTGATAACTAATCCACTAAGCCTTTTTTGTATTTATGAAAATCTCACTGGTATCACATGTATACATACACACACGCACACAAATATCTAAAAAGAAGTTTTGACACCTTTACTAATCTGATGCTTTTTTCCCATTGCACTGTTTGATTTTCGTGCTTGATTTTATAACTTAGGTGTTCTTTACTGACAAATTCTCCACTGCATAAACGTTTAAAGAAAAAAGTGAAAGAACCTTCTAGCAAAACACTTGGTAAGTAAAAACCAATCTTGAAATGAATTAGGGAAGTTATGCTTAATGGCTGGTGCCTAATAAAATCAGTATATTGATTTCTATTTTAAAAATATATTTTTATTTTAGTAGGAATACCTTTATATTTCTAGTAGTATTTCATACCCTACATATGTGTTTGTAGTGAAAATGATGGTAGTAAGATATTTTTCTTCTTTCAAAAACAATCCTCTGAGAACTTCCTGTGGATTTTGCAAGAGTTACAGTATAGAATGTTTACTTTTTTCATAAGTCATTCTTTTTCCATAACATGCAATAAGTTTTTCTGCATAATTTGTTGTTTCTTTTTTAACTGTGGTTACCTGTTGTGTTTAATATTATTGTCCTGAGTAGTCTTTTGTCAATAAGAACAATATTCCTGTTAATTCAAAGTTTTAGGAAGTTCGTAGTCATTGATTTTATTGGCAAAAGAATGTTATGAAAAGTAATAGTACGTATTTCTTTCCTTTTATCAGTAATCATTATTTTAGAATGATGGGTCATAAATGTATTTTGTAACATAAGGACATATCAAATATTTCTGTGCTAGCTTAACTAAGCATCTACCTTAACTGTAAAAATATAATGTTAAAAAAACATTTAAATGAAGATTAAATTATTTTACTATAGGAGTAAAAAGCATGGTGAAAGATCAGCCACTGGTTTTCCATAATAAAATTAAATCATCAGGTTATACAGCAGCACCACGGTGAGTTGATATTTTGTCTGTTTTATCGATATGTGATATTTTGTTACATAATAGAGCCATGTAGTCTCATGACTGTGAAATTAATCACCTGTGAAAAACAGATATGATGTCATCAAATGAAATAAAAAAAAAAAGTTATAATACAAGACTTTCACAGCTTCTGGTCAGTGTTCAGTTTCCTTTCAAAATCCACATTAGGCATTCTGTGTCTTACATGTGATTAAACTCTTGTTTCTTCAGCTTGCAGAAAGAGATGTCTGAGAACTTGACCTTCAGAATGCATTATCCAGAAAACAACTCAGAAAACAAAACTTAGGTGCAAGCTTCAGCATTAGATCATTAGAAAGTTGTCTTGTCAACAATGTGTATGTTACCTTCTGACATTACTAGTAGACATTAAATAGGAAGAAGGAAGTAGGATTGTGTTTTGTTTGAAATAAACTATCTCATGCAACAGTTAATGTTTCATATAGTAGAGTCTGTGTTCTCTCTTGTAGAATGACCATGTTTTCTCCAAACAATAACTTGAAGAAAAATGAGATATCAAAGTGGAAGAGCAGTTGTAAACGGTACGTAATCTAGCAGCTCCATTAGATGAGGAACAATTTAAAATTAGGATAAATACGGTTATTTGGGAAATATGTTTTGTGTCTGCTTTTGTCATTGAAACTTTATAGTTAGGAACATCACTGGAACTAAAAGCTCTGTAAATTTGCTACAAGATGATTGCAGTGATTCAAATTGTCTGACTGTCAATTAAATTTGAGTAAGTCTTACATGTAAAAGAAAATATACACAAATTAGATTTTCTTAGATTTTTGTTGCTAGAGAGAAGCTACAATTCTATCAGAAAAATAACTGAATGTATCACAGTGAGACTTAGCAATTTTGGATCATGTGCCTCATTTGCACCTAAAATCATGTTATCTCAAGCTTATGCAAGCTTACCCTCATGGATTTAAACAGAGTATACAACAAAGTATAATTTCACCAGTAGATTCATTATTGCTGTGGACACAAAGAATGAATGTTCTCATAGGAGTTGACGCTTTCATGTTAATTGGTGTGGCATGTTAAATGGGAAGATTACACACATTTTCTTCTCTTTAGTGTTATAGGCAGTCTTTATTCTATGTAGTACAAACATAAAAGTAAAGAATGATTAATGCCATCATTTTTCTCTTTTTTTTTTTTTTTTTTTTTAAATACTGTTTCATAAACACCTAATAGCTCAAGGCTAAGGTTTTGTAGTCCTTGCACACATAAGCAAGCCTTCAGATGAAGACTTCAGACAATTTCAAGACTGATTTCTGCTATTTTTCAGATAGGTTAAGTTACTTAGCACTCTAAGTTTTGTATGGGTTTTTTTTAGTATCTTGTTAAACAGACCAGCAGTATATTTTTTTTTTTTTTACGTATGTATATATTTTTCATATTGTTCATTGTCACAACAAAGTAGAGTTTGCATTCTTTAAACACATTTATTAGAAAGTATGCAACTTGAGAAGTCTGATTTTATGTACAAGTTCATACTAATTCTTGATCTTATGATTCCGTAGCAGTTAGTGATAGGAGTAATTTATGTATGACTATTTAAAATTCAGTCTGCCTCTTATCTTGGATTTAACAGAAGTTTTCCAGGAAATATTTATATAAAGATGTTTAGAATAGCTCACAAAGAACATTCATTTTGTAATTGAAAATGTACTGAGTTGAGATAGTTTAATATTTTTCCTCTCTTTCTCTTTTTTTTTGTACTTTGAAGTAAAAGTAAAGAATATCCATTGGAAAGTGATCCTCCAATCAAATATGAGAAAGAGATATCTATTACTTGTAAACCAACTCCAATTTGTTGCATTCAGTATTCTGGTATGTGCAGGCTTTATAAAATGTACAGTTGTGTCAATGTGTAGAGAGAAAAACAAAATTTGTGTGACATGGTTCATTAAAACCATGGATTTACTAGGTAAATTCCCAGAAAACTTTCTGTAAATACCATGCGCTGTTTAATCGTTATATTTTAACTTGCAAAATGTGCAAGCTGCTAACATGTATGCAAAAGAATTCTAATTCTCTGATTTTATGTCTTGTTGCCTTTTGGCTTATTCTGTGACTTTCCCACTGCAACTTGAATATTAGTAGTCTAACAATTTCTTTCACTAAGGAATTTCTTTTCTTAGTGTCACTGGAGTATATTTAAAGCTGAAGTTCTGTTTCAAAAGAATTAGAATACTATTTCTTATGTAAAGATTATTCAGGTTTTATATATTAAAATATAAAGAAATAACGCTTCCATACAATCCATATAAGGGTATTTTATTAATCGCTTTGGAGAAGTGAGTCTTGTAATAGGTTTAGTCATTTCCAATCCATATAAAGATGATTATACAGAAAACACCTCTTAGACAGGCAGTCAAATGTATACCAAGTATATAATTATTTCAGTGTACATTCTGTAAACCACAATATTGTCAAAGTATTAAAAAATGTATCTTTATAAATATTTGAGGACAAAAGCAACTTTCATGTTCAAGAAGTAAAAGCATTTAAATGCAATCAGTAACTTTTCCAAAATATATTCCAGCCATCTCTCTTTTCCCTAGAGAATGAGAAGAAATTATTTTTATGGCTCCTAAAAGAAATGGTTGCAGAGAACTTATTTCTAGGATTGTAATGCGTGCTTAAAACTAAAAGTTCTTTTTAGCAAAGAAAAGCATTGCTATAGTTTTGATAATACATTTTAAGTCCTCTTTTACTTACTCTGAGGAAGGAAGATCTTTCTGTCTTTGGCACATACACACATGCATAACAGGCTTAAACAACCACTGTTCAGAAGAACAAGGCTTAGCAAAAATTGTTTTGTTTCTTTGTTTTTTCTTGGGGTAAAAAAATTAATATTATTGTAAGTTTATAAAGAGATGTTCTGTTTTTGTTGTAATCTACGTTGACCATATGATTCCTCGCTTTACAATGTACTTTCTGTTGCAAATTCACAACTTGGAATTGCAGTGTGGAACAATCTTTCAAGTGGTCTTTGTAACGTATGAATCACAATAATTAATATTTATGTGAATCTTTAAACATAGTAGCAAGAAAATGAAAAAGAAAAGTAAAACTTTGGATGTTGTAAGGTTGCATTAATGAGTTAATGCAAACCTTCTTAGATTTATTAAGCATTCTTTTGTAGTATTGGAGGTGTTAAGACTTCCTGCCCTGTTAGAAAACTTTTTTATTCATTATTTGATATGATGTTCCATTAAACTAGCCTCCAAAATTCTGTGCAAAATTATTTTCTCTCATTCTGTATGCACAAGGAAGTTTATATACTGTTAATTCTGTGTATGTTACTTAGGTTATGTCACGTACCTGATAGGCTTACCTATCTGCTCTCATGCTGAAAATACATACCATCAAAACTTTAGGAAAAGTGGAGGAAATCTGCATAAAAGTAGCATCCTTTAGCTCAAGGACATCAAACCTTTGAGTTTGTGGGGCATGTATTTTTTGAAATATTTTTTCTAGGACTACTTATTTTTGGGATGAAAATATTTAACAGCATTATTTAGTATGTGCAATTGCTAGTACTTGAAGAAAAAATGAACAGAAATACTGTTTGCTTGATAAAATGAGAAATATTTTTATAAAGTAGTTTTTTGCCAGTTTAGTATACTGGTTCATTCAATAACTGATAACAAGAAAAAAGATTCTGGAATGCCTTTTAGCATATATGTCTACCCCATTGTACATCAGACTTAAAATTCACTTTTAGTAGATGTCTCTCAGAGATTAGAAATACGTTTCTCTTATCTGTTTATATTGCCATAATGTGGAAAAAAAATGTGTTGTGGAATATAGTATTCTGAACCTGCAATGTGGTTTTTGGACAGTGGATAGCAGTGCAAAATGTTGGTGAAGTCCAGCATGACTTTTATTCCCTCTCTCTCTCTCTGTAGAGATAATCAGAAGATTTATGAAGGGGGTGTTCAGGGGGTACTTCTTAAAAAAATGTTTTCACAGTGAACCTAATAGCATTGATTTGTATCCTGTGCCTCATTTCCTTACTTTTTCTCATTGCTATCTTCTTTTGCTCCACTGTCCTTTATTTTTTTTCCCATTGGTTAATTTATCTGTTCTTTATTATTTTATTTTTTTCAGGAAATATTTTTGAGCAAACAATTAAAATTCACAAATCACTGCTATTATGTAGAGATTAAGGAAGTCTCTTCTGTCATTCTGTGCCCCAACTGATTACCAGTCTAAATGAGAAATCTGACTGCACTTGGGTAGTCTTTAGGATTACCTTATGAAGAAAATTTGTCATCTTTAAGAAGCAACCCAGGATGACTAATATGTGCTTTTTATTCTAATATATAGGAAAAGGTGATATAATTTTATTAAGAATATATAAAAAAAATGAGTGTAAGGAAATAGATTTAAATTACTGCTAAAAATTTCTGCACTTAATTTTTTGTAGCATTTTTTTGTGAAAAGTGAATTTCTACCTTGTGTTGAATAGCTGTTTTGAGAATATGTCAGGACAAGAAATTAATTGCATGAAGATTCTTATCAAATTCTTCAATGTGAGTTTGTGATGTTCATATAAAATATGTGTTAAACGTAAAAAATTAATATCTGGTTTGTGTTTTGTTGTAGTGATGTGATTTTTTTATGATGAAAAGAGGCAGCATATTAGCTCTTTGTTGTTTTCAGATATAAATCATTAGACACTCTTCTTTCTTAGGGGATGGAGAGATGCTGGCTTGCGGCCTGGCTGACAAAACTGTACTGATATTCGACTCCAATCTTACTGATACATGTAATGTTTTTGCAGGTAAATTTATGAATTATGTTTTTAAAGTAATAGTATATGATTGAGTGCAACCTAAAATGGCATAGTAATTAAAAGATTCCACTTACATCATCTTGAGAATTACGAGTGAGAGGGGATACTGCTGATTCAAGATGTAGAAGTTATTTCTCTCATCCGTTAACTTTGTTCTAGAATTAAACTGCCTACCAGGTTTTCCCATTTCTCAGTTTTTTGGGAGGCAAGTAGTAATCTATCATATGTATTGCAATCAGCATTGTGTATGTATGTTACAATAATTCAATAGAAACAATAAAGACAATATATTGCCATGATAATGTGTATACTGCAGTACGATATTGTAATAGATTGTTAGCCAAAAAAATTGGCTGCGATGACTTGGCAAAAAATGCAGTTTTCTGGTGAAAGCTCTACAGGTCTTTAGTCAACTTCAGTTGACTAAAGAGGAAATGGGCACAAGAGGGCAGCATAAGAACTTCAAATGTTTTAAGGCTAGGTGAAATTCATCAGACTTCATCTGCACTGATTAGAATAACATGACCAAAGTTTGTTAAATTTGCTTGATACATTTTCTTCTTTTTTTGACCTTTTTGATCAACATCAATGTAATTTTAGATAAAATTAACAATTTTAGCTTCTGAATTATATTTCTTGTCTATGAAGTTCTTTCTTTGTAAGTTTCTACTCCTGATTTAAATGTGTTACACCAAAACTGGAAAAGTCTGTTTCTTGTAGAAGCTTTTTGCTATTAACTAGAGATTATAACAATGATTTTTAAACAGTCAGTTATATGTTGGTTTTTTATTTAATGAGACAGTCCTGCAGAAGCTGTTGCAGTGGCATGTTCATTGCGTTTTTACAAAAACAGCTAACTCAGTAATAAAGGCCTAATGAATGAAATAAATTATTGCAACTATTTCAGGGTCTTAAGTGGTTTCCTGATGATGTCTAATATAAAATTTCATTATAATATAATACATTCACTTTTTGAGTAATACTACATGTTTTCTTAAATTGAATTTCAAGAATGTTTCTTGAAATTTCTCTTCCAGTAACTTTGAAAAATTAGTCAGAATTATCACTGTATTATTATTAATGACAGACATTTTTCCATGCTTTTTGTTGGAATGACTGGTTTACTGTTACCAGTTTTAATCCAATCATTTGAAGCTTGTATTTAAAATGTATTCTAGTATTGAGTATGATTATATTAAAACAATATTATTAACTCTGGAGAAATGTATAAATGCAAGAAATGAGATTTATGATATTTCCATTATTGTTTTTATTAGGTCATGATGGTGCAGTTAATTCTGTTGGCTGGAGTCATGACAAGAAGTGGTTAGTTTCTGCATCAGAAGACAGAACTTTAAGGGTCTGGTCAGTCTGCTATAATGAACCTGCCCTAATTCTGGTAATTAGAAACTTCTGTCAGTTTGTTTCACAGAGGACACTTCTGCACTTTCATCTGCATACATTTTAGCAGCTCTGTAGAAGGAACATGCTGCCTGATTTTCAGAGCTACTAAGTGGCAGTGATTCCAACAGATACTATGATATGGATAGTTTCAATTGACTTCAAATTAGGCTTTTATCACAATAAAAAAACCAACCTTGATGAATAAAACTAGTGGGCATGTCTGGAAGTTTTTATTTTATTGTCTGCTCTGTATATTCTACTTTCATTGGCTCAGCTCTGCTGGACTTTGTAGCTTGCTGCCCAATTCAAAATTTAGAAATATGAAGGTAGATTGTATTAGATTCAACTGACTACAGATACTATTAACTTTACTGCCAACTGATTTAAGTAGAACTTTACTTGGAGATTAACAGATGTCAAAGATAGGAAGTGCCTCTACATAGTACACTAACCTCCTGGTGTATGATCTTTTAGGATCAATAGGGAGACTACAGCTTAACACCAGGAATCTCAGACAAAAGATATTAGTTATCTTAGAGTCCATTCATAGTAACTTTCTTTGCATTTCAGGGCAAAGAAAAGTTCCCTAAGACTGTACGCTTTGCACAGTTTTATTTTATGGATGCATTTATATTGCTGTGTTGTGGAGCTGAATTTCATCTATTAAGTTTCCATTTAGACACAACCAAAGATGACCTCAAACGGTGAGTACAATTTCTCATTAACAGACCAGTGAAAGTACTTGTAGTGTTTGATCTGGGATTTTGTGTGTGGTGGTGTGGGCTGAGGGGGAAGAATACTGCAGAAGAAAAAAATTGAACAAATAGTAAAAGCTAATCATAAAAATATCTTTGTTCTGACATAATAAAAAAATAAGCCACCCTGAAATGTCAAGTAATTTTTATAGTGCATACCTTAACCCCTGCAAATACTGTTTTACTATTACTGTTACCATTTGGGACCTTCTGAGCTTTGCCTTCTGCCTGTTTACATTTCAGTCTGTATTAATGTCTTAAGTTATGTTTGGGTAGGTATTGCAAATCTTTCTCTTGTGAGAATATTCTATATACTTTTTCTTTCAGAGACTCCAACATGCTGCAACTGTTTTCTTCCTTCTCTGTCAAATGGAAGTAAATCACTTTCATAATTTTCACTGACTTTTCAGGTGTTATACTGTAATTATTTTTCTTATTATCCTATTTTGTCTCTGTGTTTCTTCCTTGTTAGGCATCCTTCATGCACTTTTTACTAATACTTTTCTGATTATTATGTGGCTCCTTTCTCATGTGGAATCATTTTTTCATTAAATGTGTGGTATACCTTTCTTGTACTTTAGTTTATAATTGGAACTAAAACTGTCCTTGTATACTTTTTCTAAGTTTCTCTGCTCCTCATTTGGTCTTGCTAGTTTTCAGCAGTATTTGTGTATATGAGACTTTTTTGCATTCAAATATATGCACATATATGCGTGTACATATACATATGTTTACACACAATAACATTAGAAAACACCTTGAAAAAATATTTTTCTTTGATATTATGATTTCAGATGTTTTGTGGAAGAACAGGATTAAGGTTACAACACTGAAGTCTATTAGTTGAGATTGTGAATGACGTGTTCTCTCTGTCCACAATATCAAATAGTATTGGGCTGCATCCTTAGATGGGAAAAACTGACCTATTTCCTTGGTAGTTTCACCACTGCACAGAAAAACATACTAATCACAGGCTTAAACATGGTTTGGAATATGAATGCTTTCTTGTATTGAGACATGAACTTGATAGGTGGAACTTCACTAAAACTTTATAGTCATACAGAAAACAAAAAGAGAAAAAAATACCAAATAATATCACTCTTTTAAAATACACTTTTAAAGAACAGAATTCCTTCTTATTTGAAAAAGCAACTAATGGATTATGCTGTAAGTTCTGTTTAAAAATTCTTCAAAATGGTTAATTAATTGTGTTTTTCAGTCATCTGTTTGGTTTTACAGTTCATTCACTGTTACTTTTGATTCTTTACCTTCCATTTCTGGACAAAATCTTTATTGGAGGGTGTTGTAGCTCTTGTTATTTTAGCCATATACTTTATTTGGAATGGGAATATAGCAAATAGACTGGAAAAATAAGTGCAAAGGGATACAGAATTTCCTACTTCAATTTTATAGTATATGCATTACATTAAGAGGGTAAAACTTAGATATAGAATAAAATAAAATAGTGAAATATAGACATATACACTTTTGAAAGGATTTTGGTTTTCCCTTGTCTTTCTTTTCTCATAACTGATTCTACAGAGATCCTATGTTATGAAGTGCTTACTCTATAGCAGAGTGTAATAGTATAGGAGGAACCTGGAAGGCATGAAAGTGATTCCTGTTGACACTTTTGCTTGAAATTTATTCAGTATAAACCAGTAATATTTGGAAACTGAGGCAGACAACTTTATACCATTCATACCAGCAATGCTTCTCTTGTACCATTCTTAACTCTTCAAATTTATATGGGCAATAATGGAGGAACTTAGAAAAAGAAGATGGAAAACAACATTTTGATCTTCTATATCCTTCCCTTTTCTGATGATTTTTCATTTTCAAGATTTAGGTTTAAATATTTTTACCTTCTATTTGTGGGGGCTTATGCTTTAATAAGGAACTTCTATCATGGTATATAATATGCTGTCTCTAGATATCCCCTTTTTTATTTTAAAAAGTACCCATGCCTCCCAGAGTAAAGTATCTGGTAACTTGAAGAAGACCCATACTGCAGATACAGTTGTGGAAGACTCATCTGAACTACCTATAAGCTAGTTAGTTCAGAAGCTAAATGTGTTACGGAACTTGATGTAATTGTAGAATCTACATGAGCAGTTTTGCAAGGACTTGGGCAGTGAACTTTTACCGTGTTCTGTGTTGTTCTGCTTGCTTTGTTAAAAGTATATAATGTCTTGGTTTAAAGCTGTTAATGTATGTAATGTTATGCTTATAGCAGGATTATTTTATTGCCATGCTTTTAGTATTTCCTGATGCATTAACAGAAACAAAAAAAAAAAATGCAATTAGATTCTCTGGGATATTAAGTGTAATGCCAAAGTACCAAACACACAGTTGTAGACACTACGACAAATCCACAAACCAGTCTGAGGTCAGGTTATATATATAAAAAAATATTAAAGGTTAATTTGCTTTGACATTTTCTTGTGGATTCTCTCCAATTCATTTCCCAGAATTTCTTTCTTTTATGGAACACTGCATCATTCTTTTTGTTTCTCACTACTCTTTCATTTTGCCTTCTGAGTCAAGTTTGGAAGAATGCTTGAATGGAACTGATTCAAGAAGATGTTGTATCTAACCCCAAAGCATGCTTTATACCCATAATTAGAAGAGCATGATAATGCAGTCTGGCAAATAAAGATTGCTACTGTATTTCAGAGGCGAAGACAGTACAATGACAAAGCATATCACTGTTTCTTTGTGTAGAGTTTTCAAAGAACTCCCCATAAGTATTAATTATCTAAGCATCACAACAACTTAAATTGCTAAATATTGGTTCAGTTTCAAAGGTGAAACTGAGAAGTGGAAATAAGAAAAATGAATGTTATTTTCCTCATTGGCTTATTTAAATATATCCTTATTTTAAAATGTCATAGAGGAGTTTTATTGCAGTTCTGGGAATAGGACAGGATGCAGATCTCCTGACTGCTGCTTCTATGATTAATCTTAAAATGATTCAAAACCCAAACAGTTTTCTTTACATTCTCCAAAATTACTAACTATTGAATTTCCACTCTCATCAGCAATTGTGCATGCCAATAAGAAGTGTAGCTATTTGCTTCTCTGTTTATTTTTTTTCTTTTTTTTTTTTCTTTTTTTTTTTTAATTCTTAATTGTAATTCATGCACGAATTTGGGCAGAACAAAACATCTATGGGTTGTTATCTCATTTTCGTAGTTTTATGTGTTGTTTTAAAGATCAGCATGAGCAATTTGAAAGTTTTAAAAGCAGAAAATTGTGCTCCATTGACAGAAACAGTGCCTTTTAAAATCATTATATTTAGCAACTGGCTGTAGTAATCATACATCCAGTAAGGGAAGTAATGATAAAATATGTACTCTGATGAAATGGGAAACTATACCAGAACATATTATAGATGGATAGAGCAAATTCCATGCTAAGTGATTTTAAAATTTAGCATGCTAAAGATACCTAGGAGAGTGTTCACTTCAGGTAATCCTGAAAAGTTAATATTTAACAGGATGATTATTTTCATGCAAACCTCTTAAGTAAATGGGCTACACAGACTTGATTCAGAAGTATCACAATAAGAATATTCTAAGCTTGGTTCCTTTGAGCTCTAGACATTAGATCAAAGAACATAAACATTCTTTTTTAAAATCAGAAACTAGATGAGAAGTACCTAAGTCAAAAGATGAATTCCAACAACATTATAACAGAAAATCTCTAAATGACTTAAATTTTTTCCATGCTTATCTTTTCTTATTCCATAGGGTCAGTGAAAGACATCCACCCACCTCTGTAGTATAAGAGAGAATATTTTTCAGTTATGATAAATTCTAAGTGTTCCAGAAGATGAAGTGATTTTTTTTGTTTTCATGTAACTGATTTTCTTACTTTACTGAACTCAAAGCCATGTCTGGAAATGTATAATGGGACTACTGTTAGAAGATTAATTTTTACAGTGCATATAAAAACGTTTTTAACAGTCTGAAACCTTATGATTCAGGTTAACCTCAACTCTCTCAGCCTTTCTTTATAGGAGAGGTCTTCTGGCACTCTGATAATTTTTGTGACCCTCTTCTGGACCCACCTCAATGGGTCCATGTCTTTCATGTGCTGAGGACTCCAGAGGTGGACACAGTACTCCAGGTTGTGTCTCACCATAGCCAAATAGAGGGGGACAATCATGTCCCCTGACCTGCTCACCACTCTTCTTTTGGTGCAATGCAGGGTACAGTTGGCCTTCTGGGCTGAGAATGCACATTGCTGGCTCATGTCCAGCTTCTCATTCACCACTGTCCCCAAGTCCTTCTCTGCAGGTCTGTCCCCAATCCCTTCATCACCCAGCCTATATTGACACTGGGGATCGCTCCAACCCAGGTGCAGGACCTTGCACTTGGCCTTGTTGAACCTCATGAGATTCCCATGGGCCAACTTCTCAAGCTTGTCCAGATCCCTTTGGATGGCATCCTGTCCATCAGATGTGTCAACCACACCACTCAGCTTGGTGTCATCTGCAAACCTGCTGAGGGTGCCCTCGATCCCACTGTCTATGTCACTGAAGAAGATATTAAGCAGCACTGGTCCCAGTACTGGATCCCTGAGTGACACCACTTGTCACCAATCTCCATCTGGACATTGAGTCACTGACCACAACCCTCTGGATGTGACCATCAACCAGATGTCTGTGCTGACATATTTCAGTAAACAAAAAGTTCTAATCTGATGGAATCATGAAACAGTTCTGTGTTGTGTGGTATAAATAGGTCTGAAGCCATTTAGAGGGCTTGGCGTGTCTGCAACATCTGCATGGAGCTGGCAGATATCCCACAGGACCTTGAAGAGTCCAGTGTATGCTGGGAAACAAATTGCTTGATAGTGTGTGATCAGCCTCTTGTTGTGTTCCCATCCAAGTGGAAATTATTCTTTCCTCACTATTTTCTCCTCATTTTCTTTCTTATTGCTCCTATGTTCTTTACATCAAATGCTATGCTGAAATTAGTGGAATTTCTGCTTTTTGCTGATAGGTAATTGGCAGATTTTTTTTTTCTCTTCAACATTTTCAATATACATACAGGATTATATTAGTGTTTCATGTTGATGGAAGATCTATCTTACATATATAAATATTATGTTTCTTTTCATCAAAATGATTTTTGTTACCAAGTTTTTTAATAGAGTTCAGCAATGAGTCAAAAGGTCGGTGGCCTTAATTTTTCGTAAGGAAAGAAAGCATCTTGATTTGCTTTATGATTCCAATGGAATTTTGCTGATGGCCACAAATCATAAATTACTTCATTAACGCTAGCATTCATCTGATATTTTTTGCAGCTACAAAAAGAGAAGTGTTTGCAAGTTGGTACAGAAATTTCCTATGGCTTCAACAATGGAGATTACCAGCCTTTCAGCAGTAAATGATTTCTACTCTTGTATCCTTTGTATTTCTTATTTTCTTTATAGTTCTTTGGACTTAATGACATGGAAATAACTTCAGTTAAAGCAAATAGCACTTGATTCCTTATTACTCTTTTTCTGTTACAGTAAAAATGTTGTATTTTTTGTGGTATTCAACTTCAACCTTGGACATAAATTTTTAAGACCGTGAGGTTTTTGGTACTGCTCATACAGCACTAAATACAACAGAGTCTTGATGTCTATTTATATGTCCTTTCATCTATCTATACGCTTTTGTTATTTTAGGTCAGTTTAACTTTAACACAGGGATCTGTACAGATATTGTGCTTACAGCTGGCAGCAACCGAGCACTGGAAGTTTTTGACCTCAATGCAGGCTGCAGCACAGCAGTGATACCAGACGTTCATACGAGATCAGTCTATCAGATCTGCCAAAATAAGGTATAGACTTTCATGAATTTTAATTGTAGTACTGCTACAACTCCAACAAAGAAATTGGAGACTAAAAATATAATTGATAGTAACTGACAGAATTTTTTTATACATTGGGAAGAATGGGCAAGGTTGTAAGTCTCTGTGATAAAAGCACCTGGATCTCATTTGTTGTCTAGTGGAAAACAGGGAGCAGCAAGAATGACTTAACAAGCCTGCTGTTAGGGAAGTGTATGTTACCCTTTGCCTCACTTCTGCCAGACTGTAATGCTGCAGTTCAGCAAGAACTTTTCTTGATGTAATTGTTCTCCTCTCAAGTTGAATCTGAAGTTGTCTGATTCATTCTGAAACTTCAAAAACAACAACCTAAAAAAAATAACTGCTTAGTACTGCAATAGAACAGATGACTTAAAACCCCTCAGCCATGCTCTTTATTTTCACTCCAAGATTGATTTGAATGTTTGAAGGTCTTATGGTATGTACATACTGGAATGCCTACTGCATTAGGTTTGGCTGAGTGTGGTTCTTCATTCCCAGTTGGAAAGTCCTTGCTTCTGTGGGTTTAAAACTGTTCCTTATTACTACTTTTGTAGAACTCTTTTTGGGTTTTCCTCAGAGATGAGATCTGGTAAAACACTTTAAATCATGCTAACTATTTCAGTACTGTTTGTAACATATATGGGCTTAAAGTTCTGGCTTTTCTCTGCTTGGTCAGCTTAGTAGCTTCAGGTTATTTAATCAAGAAAAACTTTAAAGCTGTAAGCAAGTATTCACTTGGGAAAAAACCTAGATGTATGTAGTAGAGCAAAGAAAATTGACCATTTTGGGGAAAAATTACAGCTCAAGGTTCTTTATTTTCTCAGTTTTACAAAATTAATACTTTAGATAGTCTATAGGAATATTGCACATCAACTTTTTGTTACAGTTGTATAGTTTAAAGCTGTTAGACTAAATATAACTCTGCATTTACATTAAGATAATGTTCTAAAATATTTTATAGGCTTATAAAAATATGCAGAATGCTGTGTGTAAATTACATCCTGTTTAAAGTACATTGGAATCTAAAGTTAGCTAGTGATGAAGGGCAGTGCAATAGTAGCAAATCTGTAGAGTGAAACAGTTGATGCTGAAGATCCAGTGCCTACACAACAAAGTTTATTAAGCCCTTCCTTTGGACTAGCCCTAGTCTCATCTTGAGGATAGAATGCTCATAAGTGATTGCAATATATATATTCTTGAAGTGCTTTTCTTTTTTTCTTTAGATTCATGCAAATCAATTCCCATGTTCCAAGACTGCTTTGTGATGCTACCTGGGCAGTAATAAGTAGGGATGATCAGTAGATTTGTTCTTTATATAAAGAGAAAAATAAATCTATTTAGAAGGTCTTATAAAACACTAAGGATTATATGGTCCAAATAAGTGTGGAAGAAACCTGTTATCGAATTATTAATTGCATGGTATTTTCAGGAAACATGTGAAAAGCATGACATTCTATTATTTCTGGTTTTAGACAGCACCAGCTGTAAGCAAGTATTTATAATTTGCAATGTAAATGATTCATTTTTACATTGTTCATTTGGTCTGTTCTAGAGTTTACTTGCAAGAATTGTCAATATATGAAATTCATCTCAGTCTGCAGTATATTTGATTAAGATTATTATACCATTTGGAATATGTTCTCTTCATAGCAAACATTGCCTGATGTATAACAGAACAGTATCCCGAATCTTCCTCCAGAATAGTTTACCAGGAAATATTGCAAATATATACATATGTATATTGATGTAAAAGATTTGACTGCACTGTCTGCTACAAAGTGTATCTCATAGTAGATGATGGGGTGGAACACTCATTTTAATGGGTGTCTGTAATGCCTGTTACCTTTTAGAAGTTTAGTACTCTAAAGGTAAAAGTACATTTAGACAATAAGAAGTATTGCTACATCTATATGACTTATTAATAAGCATAGACTGGGATTGAAAATTAAATAAACTTGTCATTTGCTTGTATGGGCATATAAGTTGCTGCTAAATCAGTGTTTCCGTAAAGATACTCAGAAGTTATCTTCATGACACTGCAAAAATTTAGAATGTTCTACAGTGAAATGTTCAGAGGAATATTCAAGCATTTAAATAGCAGCTGTATCTAGGAACCGGTTGCCTTAATCTCTTGTCTAATTTTGAAAATCTCTTTGTAGCCTGTTAAATAAAATTAATATAAATATTTCTATCTCTCAGGAATCAAGAAATGTTTGTTTTGCTTATTGAAATCTGCAGTTATTGCAATGAAGCCAGAGCAAAATTCTTTGCAGTTGCTTCTCTTGAAATCTGCCTAAAATACACTGGCTAAAATAATTGAGTTCACCCACACACCTACAAATTCTCTAATGACTGTAGGCAGTCAGAACCATCACTTTACATTTAGAATAGTATAGCACATCCCTTGTTGCAGTGGCAACAAGTATCCTTGACCAAGATGTTCAATCTTCAGCCTGTATACAAATGTAAATATAGTTGATGAAAACTTGTCCCTTATCTGAAGCTTGAATTATGGAAGGTAGTTTCTGTTCTTTTTAACACTTTATGTATTTCATATGAACATAGAGTACATAGTCATACAGTGTACCTACATAGAAAAGTAAATGGAGTGTTTGCTATTGTAGACAAGCAAATTGCTGCAGTGGTCCTTCTTTTCAGGTGAGGTATGAATCTGGTAGTGGTTCTCCCTGTTTTTACTGACTTTTCTCCCTTTTCTCTGGAGACAAGAGCAGTGGCAGCAACCTGATGGGGCTTCCAGTTTGTCTTCTATCTTGTCCCTCTTCTACCTTTCTCACTGGTGACCTCTGTGATGACGGTGCTGCCTCAAGCTTCCTGACAGTTTGCTGGAGCTTCAGAACCTATGGCTGAATCCTGTGCCTCTGATCCTGTGCAACTTGGACAGTTTACATTGCCAAACCTATTTCACCAGTCGAAGCTAGGCTGTGTCTCTCTATATCATTGCAGGTGCTCTGCCTCTGCAGCTGCGAGTCTTCGCTTTTCCACCTCCTACAAGCTCTTTCCTTTCTCTTCCTTTGGGTACATCTTTAAATTAAATGCAGTGGCACAGTTAGAAAGTTTTCCCATTTTAAACTCAGCTTTTAATGCAAAGAATTATTTCAGAAATGAAAAATACATTAGTATAATGCTGAAGAAAAGTAATAAAAAAATGCATGGAAGCTGCAGAAAGAATAGTCACTACTGTGACTCAGAGCAGAGAGAAATGTAAGAAAAAAAAATCTTGCCTGGTAAATATTTAAAGACAGTAGTTTCCATATTTGCACAAGGTAAGCAGCTGCCCTCGGTTGTTATGTGTTTATAGTGAGAAAAAAATAATGAATACAGTGAAAATACGTCTGCACAATAACATCACATCGTACTATATATTATATAGTGCTGTACTTAATCTTTCCTTCTTTACCTTTGTTAATTGTAGGACTAGCAAATGTCTTAATACTGCCTTGTTTGATTTGAAAACCTTAAATTGCAGCAGTGGTTGGAAGTAATATATTTCTATATATACACTCTCTATATATGTATGCCATCAGATATGGAGGTATTTTTGTACTATACCTTTCCATCTATAGTTTTTTTGGGGTTTTTTTCCTTATATTCTACAGAACAGTATTTTGCTTTGTGAATTTTTGTTATTTTGTCAATAGAAATAGAACAAGAATGTAGCAAGCATCTCTCAGATGAGAGATTGATATCCTGAAAATGATAAAAAGGCCATTTTAGAGTTAGACTTATGGGACTGTGACAAATTTAAGGTATATTGGATGAAGAATAACAGTAGAAAGAAAAGAGGAACCTATGCAAAATCTTAACAAAAACCCCCTCAACCACAGAAGAAGTTGTTCTGGGTAGTGTGCTCACTACTAGATTTTTATATATATATTTGTGTTAGTTGTGGCACATGACTTCCCGTCTGTGATCTACTTTAGATTAGTACAGTTATTTAGGATTTGATCTATAAAGAACCACTAGTCCTGGATCCAAAATAGTACAACTTAGCTTACCAAAGTCCAGGAGAGGAAACCACGAAAGACATGCCTAGCTCTTGAAGCTCCACATATGATTAAAGCTTACACAAATACATTGCTTGCCGAACTATAGGCATTGTACTGATTGCTTAGAATCTCTATAATCTTGATTTAATTGAGAATATTAATGTTTATTATTCCAAACCTCAGTGTATTTTTGTTTCCTTAAAAATCACTTGGCACCAAATTGCCCTGAAGTTCTCAGGGCATGCCATATAATGATGATACAAATCTCATCTTTCTTTGCACACAAGTTCTTCCAGCAACAATAAAATAAATTAAGCATCTGTTCTAAAGGATTTTAAACCTGTGTCCTTAAAATAACTTTACAGATCCACCACAAAACCTCTGATTTGACTGTTGTGTTCTTTATAACCTTCACCTCCTCACCACATACACTTTCAGGTTTTTTTCCCTGTGCTTCCTAAACACTCCTCCTCTGTCACAACCTTTTCTTCTTGTCATGTCCTTATTATGAGTTGACTGAGAGGCATGCCAAGCAATTCATGGCTTGTCAAACAAAATCACTTTCCTTAATGGCTGTGCTGGTCCAGGTATTTACATGTATCTTGTGGAAAGATAATTATCATAAAACCTTTATGTCTCTGTGAGGTTGGATTTAAATAGTGAAGCAAGTTAAAAAAATTATGGGTGGGTATCAGCAGACAGTACAGTTGCATAATCATCATCAGGAAACTGGGCTAAATACATGGTCCTCTGAAAATGTCACGGTGGTGATACTGCTGCAGGTTCATGTGATTGCTTACTTTTCAGAGTGGTTGTGTACAAACTGGGGGAAAGAGGTTCATTATTGTCCTCAGCCTGAGAAAAAGGGTGGAAATCTCCCACTTTTCAGTGGTAGGTTTGTGTTGAGGGAGCCTCCACTATTCTCCCCAAACCTGTGTCTGGTTTCCAGATCCTACTCTCTGAACTGGTTATATTTTAGCACAGGATGTTACTAGACACAAGTGATATCATTAAGCTCCTTCTGAGGCAATGAGCAAATGTTGCTCTTCTGGCTGTGGTAACATCACCTTACTCTGATGAGTAGCCCTTAAGCCATCCTACAACAAGGCTGACAAGGTGCATATCTTAAGCTGACACTAAAGGGTTTACGCTTCTGTGAAATGTTTTATTCAACCAGTGATTTCCAACTTTATGAGTTTGGTTTGATACATAAGATTACCTAATGAAAACTGATTACCAATGATTACAAAAGTATTATGTGGCTTTTCATGATTCCACTGCTTTCCATACTAGCTTTTAAAATGAATTGATTAAAATATCAAAATAGTATTCCTGTGTTAGAGGTTAGGAACCTCTGAAATACAGGAAGAAATGTCAGTTTGAGATCAGACCAGAAAAACTCACAACTTGAGAGTTAGCGATACCTTTGTAGTGTTGCAAAACATATTTTTGAACAGAAATCTCTCAGTATCAACCACCAATATTTGGATGGTATTTTGTTCTGCTACCAAACACAAGTTATAGATTACATTCATTTTTAGAGAAGCAATAAAATTTCTAGTTCTCTGCCCAGGCCTTTTTGTTTCAAAATTAGCTGATCCATTAACTAGAAAAATTACATGATGTGAAGACTGAAAATTGTAATAGGCGACTCATAAGTTTCAGTCAGTTAACATTTTCCAAGCCATAGTGACAAACCCCTCTGAAGGTGTGCGCTTGCCTGGAAGATGAGTTTTCTGAGACATGTATTGATTGATGTCTTTAGCATAAGCCAGCTGCACTGTTTGGATTATATCAGTGGTGTTCATATGGAATTAGTGAAGGGATTCTGTTGAAATGTGTTGTTCTTTGGGCCAAGTTTTATGTGGAAGTTGCAATGTAGTTAGTCCAGAGAGAAGCTGAGAAGAGATTACAGTGGTGGATGAGGAAGATGATGGGACATAGGCAAGTGGTTTATCTGTCAGAATGAAAGATCATTGCTGAAGAAAGGGATGGTGAGTAAAAATTAAAAAAAAAAAAAAAAAAAAAAAGGGTGCTCTGTAACTTTTAATACTATCCTTTGGAATATTACTGTCATTCTCTTTTACAGTGTTAAAGTTTAGAGGCTGATCTGGCCACTAGATGAATGACAAATGCTCTCTATTAACCCCTCTCCCTTCCCAGAGAGGAAGAGGAAGGGAATGAGGAAGAGAAGCTTTGGAAAAGAAAACTAAAACAGCTTTAGTGAAATAATAAACCGGAATATATACAGTTATATACAAGTCCAATATTGAACCCAACCTCCCTGATGGCAATTATGTCACCATCACCAATGATACTGTGGAGCAGGCACTGGGGAAGTCCCAAACTAGAATCAGCAGCAGACAGGAACTGGATTCAGGAACATACAAATTGAGATCAAAGACAACACAGAGTCCTCCTCGGATGCCGGCCATTGAAGAAGAGAGCTTGACCCTCATGATCCCTCAGCTTTATACTGAATATGGCATACATGGAATGGAATACCACATTGGTCAGTTTAGGGTCACCTGTCCTGTCTGCTCCTTCCTACAGGTGCAGCCTCTTACTTCCCCTCCATTGTGGCACACAAGACTTAGCAGTTACCTTGGTCTGCACAGGAACAAATATAAGCAAGAGCTTTTCTGCACACCAGTCCTTGGTAGTAACTGTAAATATCAAGAGTGATCACTGCTAGAAGCAGACACTGCAAAAACGTGCTGTTAACTTCAGAAAGTGCAGTCACTTAGAAGAGACTGAGATGAAAAGTAAATCACTGAACAGAATTTGTTCTGCTCTAGCTCAAATCAGGATATAAAATTACTCTTTTTTTTTTCTAGTTATACTCAGCTAATGTGAGAATGTGTAGCCTTTGTTGGGAAATCTGTTGCACAGTGCATTTGACTTCATCCGTTCGAGAAGTCTGTGGTAATCCTCAGTTCTTCTATAGTCTTTTAATGCCGAGTGCCCCACTTTTCCTTGCCAATGGGGGAATTCATTTGACAAAATACTAGAGCATTTTCCAGCTATATGCCAGTTTTCGTAACGAATAGAAGATTCCTGGCAATCAAGCACTGATTGCGGGAAATGGCCTTGAGGTTTCTGTGATGTATTCAGCCAAATCAAGAATGTGAATGGTGGGGAAAGGAAAGAAAGAGTTTTAACTGTTTATATTTAGTTCCCTGGATAAAGAAGTTTGTAGCCAGCAAAAAGGCCAGAATTTGCCAGGGTGGATGTTAAAAACCCCGAGGTTTAAAGATAGACTGGATTAAATTATTTAAAGGTACAAAGCCAAAAATCAGTCCTGTTATGAATGAATGCAATTTCTCCTGAAGTCAATGGAAAGTATGCCCACTTATGCCAGAGCTAAACATGGCTTATAATTAAATGTTGGACTACTCTTTGGTCCCTCCATTTTCCCACCTTTATTTCCTCCCCTAAATATTCCATTATGTCTTGTGCAATCACAAAATGATCTTCTCCTGCATACCATAACGGATCCCATATACAGATAGGTAGTAATCCCCATCAACTTGTGAGATGACCCAGAGAGCCTCTCCTGTTGACTCATCGTGGTGGTGTCACCTCTGGACCAAAGGGCTCATGTCTCTCCTGGGACAACATTGAGAGGAGTCAAGGCAATGCTCCATTTCTTTGTTTGGGTTATGTGGGTTCCTTCACATGCCAGCTCTCCTCTGCACTCCTTTGTGTGTGTGTGCAGACAAGCTTTTTATCACAAAACCTAACAACAATTGTTTATTTTTTAAATGGACTAAATTCTTCATTGAGTGGGTGGTCAGTCACTGTAACAGACTCCCCAGGGAAGCTGGTTATGGCACTGAGCCTGTGAGAGTTCAAGGAGTGTCTGGACGATGCTCTTAGCCATATGGTTTAGTTTTAGGTAGTCCTGCAAAGAACAGAGTGTTGGACTAGATGATCCCTATGGGTCCTTTCAACTATAAATATTTAGCACCACAGAATAGTTATCTGAAACTGATTTTATATTTTATAGGGGTCATCCTTCAGCACTCAGCAACCTGAAGCTTACAATCTTTTCATGACCACAGCTGCAGGTGATGGCATCAAACTGTGGGATTTAAGAACACTGAGGTAAGGCTGAAGTAGGTACCTTGGAATAAAAAGCTATGCTTTATCTTTGTTCAGAATTGTCATACTTGCTGTGATATACCGGCAGAAATTTGGATGTGAAATGAGATCTACAGTCAGTTTTTAAAAAAAAAATAAAGTCTAATTGGAATTTACTAATTTTAAGAGGTCAAGCAAAATGCTGGTTACTCAGCTGTAGCTAGTTATGTGGAAGCCATAAAATGGTCAGTTTATTGCCAGCTTTTATTTAACTTTGTAGATCTAAATGTGTATATAAAATAGTGTATTGAACTGAATGCTAATGGTACTTCAAAGACAGCATGTCATTACTGCTAAAGGAGGTAAATTTTATGATCCAGCTTTTAAAATGCAAATGCAATTGTAACAACATTATGAAAAATATGTTTGAAGAGCTATAGATTTGCATAATACATTATCATAAACTCGTAATAAAATGTTACACTTTTTCTGAAAAACTTTTGGTGTTGTATTTGTAAAAACTATGGGAAAAAGGGAGAGTGGCAGAGAGGGAACATTGCTCAGGAGAGGATATACTTGGGGCAATCTCTGTTGTGCAGGCTAAAAGAATTATATTTAAAAGAAAAGGCATTTGTACAGGTGGATGTTTGAGTTTTAAAGAATAATTTCATATTTGCTTTGTGTGTATGTAAACATATATTTATTGAAAGATGTAATATAATTTTTCTAGTACTGAATTTTGTATTTAGGATATGCTTAATGAGCCTTTCATTTATTTCCATCTTTCTGTGCTAAGAATACATTAAAACTATAGGGGGCATATATGTTCTTGCCTAAAGCATTACTGTACTATCTGCACTGAAAGTCAGAAAGTAATGAAACTAGAGACTGTTGGGGTTGGAATCTGTTACCTTCTTATGTTTTTCTAATAAGCTGCTCAAACTGTGTTGCTGAAGAGTAATGAAAAACTAGAAAGCTTTTCACAGATCACTTATCTGTCTCTTTGTTTCTAAATACTAATATGAGTAGAGCAGGTGAATGGTAAACTAGTTAAAGTGTAAAATCTGGGCAGTCAATTAAATGAATATGTCCTAGGAAGAGGGGAATAATTTATGTATGTTCTTGCTCTATATTTAATCTGGCAAAGTTGGTGTATTCCAGTGTCCACTGAGTTCTATTAGCCAAACTTCAAAAAAGTAATTCAAGTCCTTAATGACACATACTTAACGGTGCTTATTAGGTACTATGTATATATGTGTGTTTGTCACACATTACACGGTGATCAATGGTAGTAACTTTTGGGGAGAAGAAACGGAGAGAAGAAGAAACAGAGAAAATAAATCATTGTTTTTCACTTGCCAGTAACTTTCAGGGAGGGGAAAAAAATTAAAAATGAAATTTTCTCTCATTGCTCAGACCAGAGATTGAGTCTTCTGTATTTTAAAATCTGTTCTTGAGTCCTCATGAGGAAGAAAACTGTTCACTTTTTCCTAATGAGTTCACCAGGTGTTTTTCACATAAATAAATTTGAAATGGCTGAGTTTGGAAAGCTCTACCAAAATTTGGAACAAGTTTACACTGAAGTGTTAGGTCTACTATACAGTTACACAGACTGAAAACTTTTGGGGTTTTTTTTTGTTCATAGGTCTTGTCCAATCAAATCCCATCCATCCCTTGCACTGTTGGGTGCTTACAGGAGAGATTAGTTCCTAAACAATCTTATGGTGGGCCAGTACCTTTAATCTCTTAAAGCTGTTGATTTGTAAAGTTAGTTCATCAGCCATTTCTATATTTTGAATGGCCTCTCTGGAATGACCTCTTTTTGCTTCTGCTTTGGGTTTGCCAAAATAGGGTTTGTTTAGTGAAATCTTTGTCCAGTGTTCTTGAAATATAGCAAAGGTAAGTCCATCTTCTCATTTATACTGTTTGCAGTGTTGTGGATAGTAACACTAACTGCAAGATCTCAACTTTATTTTTTGTTGATTTTGTTCTAAATATTTGCCCTAGACATCCACAGTGAAAACTGTTTTGCTTTTGTTTAATCTACTTGTAGCCCTTAATGAGTTCTATCCATTGTTACTTTATTTAATAATATTGTAAAGTATGAAATTATTAATAAATAGGGAGAAAAACTTCCAGTGTAATGCTCTTGAAATCTATAGCTGAGAACATGGGAAGTAATTTTCAGAGTTACTTTACACAATTTTCCTGGGACTCTTAGTTGTTTCTTGATTCATTTACTTTGATGATGGTACCTTTTTTTATTATTCTGACATGCATTCCTTTTCCCATAACTGACTGATGAATCATAGCAGGATAATCAGGTTCTTTTTTGATCTTTGCTTAGACTAAATCTTCAGACATGTTATCTTGGCCTGCAGCTTTACAGGTTTTGAATATATTGATTTTTCCCCCCCCAAGTTCCTCAATAATTTTTCCATTTAGTCTGTATTATCAAACTACATTTTTTCCCAGTGAAAATTTCTTTATCTTTACTTTTGTTCTTGAAGTTGATGAGAGTATTTTGCAATTTCAATTTTCATCATCCCAACTGATACAACTGTGAATCTCTCTGTATCTTTTACTATTGATGATCTGGAGGCATTCCAAGATGGCTTCAAGAGAATGCCAGAAAGTCCTATGGGTTCCTCTGAAGGTGGTACAAGAAAAAGCATTATAACTGATGTTGTCAGCCAACCTCACACAGCCAGGTCATCTTGCCAATAAATGAGGGAATCTTGGACACTGCTAGTGACTTTTGGATTTACTCAGACTCCTGCTTCATTTACTTTGAAATGCATGGATTTGTAAAGTTTCATCTGAAGATTTTGAATATTTTTGGACTTCTCTTGCATTCTCCTCATTTATAACTGTAGCTGAGAAATGCTCCAGACAATCTACAAAGCAGACTTACGAATAAAGAAGCAAGGAGAATAGATCTTTCTGGAAGTAAAACTGTCTGCTTTTCTTCCAGGTTAGGATAAACTTAACTATGAGGCTTTATGAATACATGCATTAGGGTAAGAATATGATGTTTGATCAACTTCCAAGACATTATGAAGAGCAATTTAAGTCTTATCTTGTCTAAAGGAATGGCTACCTGGAGAAAAAGTAAAAATACTTTCTCTTGATTCAAAGGTGGAAGCAGTGAACACAGGAGTTAGACCGAGGTGCAGTGGGAATATGAATGAGAAGAACATTATAGTTACGAGCTTCAGAATTACCAGGAAAGAGTAAGGCAAACATTTAGTGATCAGGCAGTATAAAAGGTTGATGCATTCTTACATTTTTTGAAGGAGTTTAAGTGGTTTTTATGATGAAACCTTGTAGACTATTAAAATTGTCAGTAACACATAAGGAACTTTACTTCTCTAACTCTTTGTGCTGTCTCTCTGGTGAGTCCTATAGATCACCCAGACTAGATATATCAGAAAATTCCAATACACTAAGCTTCCTTGTCTGACAGTCCTGCCTGTCTTAGTGACTATGTTCATGAACATACAGGGCAATGGGAGGCAGATATATTTCAGCATCCCAGTGCTATGAACCCAACATATAAAAGGACTGTAGAAACTTAGGAATTAAGGAAAATTCCATTTCCTTACACAGTAAACCCATAAAAACCCAAAATGGCAGACTAGACTAGAATAACAGCTGCTTTAATATGTTCATATGTCACTTAAATTTCACATGACAGTTTTTAATTCTGTTTTGCCAGTCTGGTTCCTTTCACTTTCTCATTACCTCCCACATGTAGATTAGATAATTCTATGCAGGAAAACATCCAGAAGAAAGGAATTTTCTTTCACTTGTTATGTTAGAAGAAACTATCAGTTCAACATGTTGTCCTCTTCACTTTGTTAAATGCATTTAGAATATTGACTAAACATTTAGTTGTAGCACCAGCTCACATTCACTGGCAAAGTTACAGGAATACCCTCATCTTCATGACTGGCTGATATTGACAAAAAATCAGCTGTCCATATTTCTGTGGCACTTTGCTGTTTCCCTTGCATGGTTCATTCCAAAGAGTCACTTTCCTAAGAAAGATTTTAGAATGTGTAATGTAACATTTTTTTTTCTCCAAGGTGGCTTTCAGATCTTCTGCAAAGATTTTAGGCAGTGGTTTGGACCTTCCTTGGTCATCAGTACAATGTGGCTAAAGTCATGGTGCAGTAAAGCTCCAACCCTCCTTGTGACACTAATTTTATGGCCTGACTTGGTCTTAGATTTTCAATGTATCTTTACTCAAGTTACAGACTCCACTGTGAGGGCCCTCAGTGCTCCACTGGGCATTCCTTAATTGCCCTGACCAGCCTTGGTCCCCCACCCACACACTATTTGCTTCTTTCTTCAGGCACTACAAATGTAGCTCAGACCTGGACATTTAGTCTTTGCCTGAACTATATTGTTAGTGTAACTGTCTCAAGTTCTACCTTCAGCCTTATTTTCTGTATGGACCTTGACCTACCTTGTAGGTAGTCTGCCTTGAGTTTTGTCTTTGAAGGAAGAACATCTACATCAACAGCATAGTCCTTAATATAAAACACTTATTGTTTGGCAGAATATGAGATGAAGCAAGGCACAAGGTGTTGTAGCTGCAGCTTGGACATTTTTTATGTTGCCTTACAATATCTATTCAGTAGTTGTACCCATTTCTAGCTGGCAAAGAAGACATAGTTTCTATAAATTACTGAGGAAAAGGCCCTTTGGAAAGGGCAAGAAGGAGGACCCAGGGAAATACAGGCTGGTCAGACTCATCAAAATCCCTGGGAAGGTGATGGAGCAGTTAATCCCAGAAACTATTTCCATGCATATAAATGACAAAGAATTAATCAGATCTAGTCAGCATGGATTCACCAAAGGGAAGTCACACTTGGCCAATTCAGTAAACATTTGTGATAAAATAACTGTCTTGGTAGATGAGGAGAGACCAGTAAATATTTTCTACTGTGACTTTAGTAAGGCTTTCAACACTGTCTTCTGTAACATTCTCAAAGAGAAGCTGATGAAGTATGGGCTGGATCAACATACAGTGAGGACAGTTGAAAACTCTCTAAATAGGAGCATCAGAGGTTGGTGATCAGTGGCATGAAGTCTAATTGGAAGCCAGTAATTAGCAATATACCCCAGGGATCAGTGCTGTTTCCAATCCTGTTTAATATTTTCATTAACTCTATGGATGATGGGGCAGAGTATTGCAAGTTTACTGGTGACACAATACTGGGAGGAGTGTCTGATACACTGAAGGGTGGTGCTGCCATCCAGAACAACCTCAACAGTCTGGAGAAATGGGCTGACAGGAGCTTCATGAAGTTCAACAAGAGGAAATGTAAAGTCCCCTTGGTCTCTTTGGCACCAAGTGCAAGCCCTAGGCATTAATATATGCTAGGGGGGCAGCTAGCTGGAAAGCAACTTTGCAGAAAAGGACCTGGGAGTCCTGGTGGATATCAAGATGAACATGAGCCAGAAATGTACCTTTCTGGCAAAAAGGCCAATAATGTCCTGAGCTGCATCAGGAGAAGTGTTGCCAGTAAGTTGAGGGAGGTAATGCTTACCCCCTGTTTAGCACTGATGAAGCCACAGTGGCTCAAAGTGAGGAGGAAGGTCAGATAAGATGATCTCCAGAGATGCCTACCAACCTCAGCCATGATGCGGCTGTGATTCCATTAAATTAGCATTTGCTGTTCTCTACTTGACACAGAAATATAGAGATGGGAAACTCCTGGGGGAACTGATGTAATACTGAATAAGAGAGCAAGTAACAACTGAAACTGGGAATTAATTTAGAAGAAAGGAATGGGACAGTTGTGTGCTGTCAGATATGCTTGTTATCTCCCCAGAGGTGCAAAGAGCTGGGAAAAGTTATTACATCCCAATTTAGAGGTCTTGGCTGCTGCTATAGTAGGTGGGGTAAGATAGTTGTGACAGCTGCTGGATTACTGTTGCAGATAATAAGATTGGCAGGGGCAAGGTGTTGGGAGGAGCTACTAACCACTACCACACTAACACCTTTGGTGGCAGGAGCAGCCTGCCTCTGACTCATCCTCTGAATAGTTGAGGAACAGAAACTCAACTGCTCTAATGTTATTTGCTGCTGAAATAGCCATTCCTCATCTCTTTCTGGAAAAAAAAAAAGGCAGAGGGTGCTTATTGGACCACAGTGAAGATACTTGAAGAATATTGGACTACCTGGACATACTGAATTTCTTCTGCAAAATACTCAGGTGCATTATAGTGCTTTGATGCATGATCCCAGGGAAAACCAGTTTCACCCTCTTTTAGCCTCTGAAAAGATTTGCCAATTGTATAAAGATAGTTTTAGACATCAAGGTAAAATATCCAATTAGTATTATGATCCTAGATCATAAGCTCCCCTGGCAACAAATTTTAGTAGAATTCCTGCAGCCACATGGAACTCATCTCATACATTTTCTAACAATTACACTTCAAGACCCATAGGGTCAGACATGTAGTTTGAATGAATGGCCCTTCAATTTACAGATACTTTTCAGTTTGCATCTCCACTGTCAGCTACTTGCTTGATATCATCCTGAGCAAGATACACATATACACATACTCATAATTTGATTTGTTCTTGATCTCTTCTGAATGTAAGGATCCTCTGATTTCCCATAATTATTTCTTTTTTCCATGGAGTTTTGAGTCTTGTTATCTGAATTTTGAGTGAAAAAGGGATAAATCACAGGCTGGAGTTCCTCCAAATTTGGGACTAAGGATGCATGAATGTATATGGGATGGGGAACATGTGGTCCCTGCTGGATGCTGTTGGTGAAAACATGCTGGGATTCTATGTGAAGGGATTGATCTGTGTTTAAAATGGAACCCATATGTACAGAACATTCTAAGGTAGTTACGGCTACTGTCAAGTTATACTCCGATTTTGCAGAGCCTCAATGGATCCGATTGTATTGAAGAGTCTCTGAACAAATACCAGAGCACTGGGACAAAGTAGTAGAATACAAGGAAAAGTGGGTAAAAAAAGAGAAACCTTTGGTTTGGAGTCAAGATTTTTTTTAATGCAGAAAGTAGAATGTAATAGGCTTACTTGTGAGACTATTCCCTGATTTATAATGACATGCACCATTTGGGTATATTTCTCCTACAAAGACAGAAAACATGTTCCATTTTTTGCTGATATTCTGCAAGTTGTTTGTGGCATAAAAAGATACATACTTTGGAATGCAGACTAAAAGCTATACAATGGAGAACATAGGAAAAACGTGGCTGTTTGCTGTCCTATGCAATTACCAGATGTTTGTCATGGTAACCCCTGAAAAGCTCTGACCAGAAAAGCATTCTTAGGAGGCTGGACAGCATGCCAGCTGGCCACGTAATGCTTGCAATATCCAAAATAAGTTTGATCACCACCTGTTGCTGCTTAAAAAAACCCAAAACGGGCGGGGGAGGGGGGAAATTCCAGAAATAAGAGAACTACTAGAATAAGCTAAAATTATGCACATAATATCTATCTATTTATTCTAGGATTTTTTTAGCCACTGTTTTCCATTGCTGTGATACCTGGATATATCTGGAGTTAACAGATTGCATAACGAAGTTTCTACTGAATTCTATGAAAAATTTAATTGGAATAGTTGTTTGGGGTTTGTTTGTTTGGTTGGTTGGTTGGTTTTTTGGTTTTTTTTCTTTTAATGTCTTTTTAGAACACGATTTTGAGGAGCTGGAGAAGTATCTATACTTGTAGTAGAGCATACATCCTGATTATTATGGAAAAGTTGAATGGGAAAACAATTAAGAAAATAGAATCCAGGATGTTAGTTATTACTGTGGCCATACTAGCACAAGGAGAAGTGGCACTGTCCTTTGACTCAGACACTGCTTTACAGTGATGTGCTATAGCAAAGATCAGTGAAAGTCTTGGAATCCTCTCAATTCTCATACATCCACTTATAGTTGGAGTAATTGAGTTATTGATCACAGATGCAGAGGAATGAAATTCTTTTGAAGGAAGATATTTGCAGTGATTTATAAGGACACTCTTCTCTGAAGAAAAAACACCTCATTAAGCAAGTTAGCTTTTACAGGGACTCTGAGAAAGAAGTCTTAAACATTGAAAAATAGTCCTAATGGCCAGTGCTCTACTTAAGAAAGAAAGGTGATCCTGAAGAAGGGACAGAGAATATATGAATTTTGTTAATTTTTCTCATGAGGAAATTTCTTTCACAGGATGTCATTGTATGTACATGGTATGTAGAAATATGAGAATAAAAGGAAACTTTTTCTTCAAACATTTTTATGAACATTGTCCATTTTTGACAATGAGAAATGGCACTGAGAAGAATTGCACAAACAGTACAACTGGAACTCTGACAGAGACAAGGAAAAACATGACTGAGGCTGAGTTGTGTGAGAAATCTACTCTACACAATGAATAATGTTTGATAGGAGCCTAACCGAGGGCAAAATCTTGAAACTCCATGTCTAACCACTTAAGGGGAACAGCAGACAAATGAAACATATCATACTTCTTTTTTTTTATTTCTAAGATATCTGAAAGAAAAGCTTGCCCAAAGTTACATTAATGCCTCTGCTGATTAATCACAGAATCACATAATGATTGCAGTTGGAAGCCACCTTTGGAGGTCATCTTGTTTAACTTGCCTGCTCAGGCAGGGTTGACCTTGTCCAGATTACTTTTGATTATTTCCAAGGAGAAAGATTCTACAACCTCTCTGGGCAATCTGTACTGGTGTTCTGTCACCCTCACAGCAAAAACGTGTTTCCTCATGTTCAGACAGAGCCTCCTGTATTTCAATTTTTCCCCATTTCCTCTTGTCCTGTCACTGGGCACCAATGAAAAGAGCCTATCTCTGTCTTCCATAAAGCTTGCCTTCGGTTCATTGATGGCTAATGTCATTGCAAGGCCACTCTCAATTATCTTTGAAAGATCCTGATAATCACGAGAGGTGTCTGAGGACTGAAGGAAAGTAGATGTGACTCCTATCTTCAAAAAGGGCAAGAAGGAGATTCCAGACAACTATGGACTGGTCAGCCTCACCTTGATCCCTAGGAAGCTGATGGAATAGCTAATTCTGGAAACCATTTCTAGTGACTGAGCAATGTCACAGGTTGCCCAGTGAGGTTGTGGAGTTTCACACCTTGGAGATACTCAAAACCTCTCTAGACACAGTCCTTGTCAACCGACTCTAGGTGAGCGGGGAAGCTGGACAAGTTGACTTCCAGAAGTGCCTTCCAACATCAATCATTATAGGATTCTGTGAAATCTGTGGTAAAAAAAAAAAAGGTAAACTACCTTTTCTGTTTTCTTTTAAGTTACCTTCCAAAAAGTAAAGTTCTCTGAAAGTATAAATCAAATGTGTATTCTGTGACTTGTCCTCCATTGCCTAAATTTTAGAGTCATATATGTTAGAATGCTGCATTTGAGACGAGACAGGTATTCTCCTTTACTGTCAGTAAGAAACTTGAATAGAGGCAGGTTATTAAATGACCCAAATGTGGGCCATTGATTATTGAAAGTCTCTGAGTATTCTTGAAAGAGCTATATGCAAACTGAAGCTGAATAACATTTTCACATCTTAGTCATAGTATTTGACTATAAGTTATCGATTATAAGTTACTTCTCCTTGAACTGTATCATCCTCTTAAATTGGGTTATTTACAACAGTTTTAGGGTAGAACTAGCCTGAGGCAAAAGGTCTGGTTACTGTATACTCAAAGTGTCTACTGATATCAGTAGCTTTGTTATACAGAAATTCAGCCGAATATGCACTATCTGTGAAGGTTCAGAGTTAGGCTCTGTAAAATTATGTATTTTCATTAATTCAGAAATGTCTTTTTTATGCTTTACTAAGTGATATCTATTAAATCAGTCACAAAGTAATGTTTTTTTTTTTAAGTATGCCTGTTTAATTTCAGTGAATGAAATCAACTTCATGAAGGAAATCAACATATTCAGTTCATTCTTACATGTACATATGTGTCTAAAGCAGAGACTTCTGCACATGGGTTCAGTCAATTGAATTGCACTTGCAGTCCAAAAGGCCAATCACATCCTGGGCTGTAACAAAAGAAGCATGGCCAGCAGATCGAGAAAGGTGATTCTGCCACTCAACTCTGCTCTGGTGAGACATCACCTGGAGTACTGCAGCTAGTGCTGGTGCCCTCAACACAGGAAGGACATGGACCTGATGGAGAAGGTCCACAGGAAGGCCATGAAAATGATCAGAGGGCTGGAACACCTCTCCTGTGAGGACAGGCTGAGGGAGCTGGGGTTGTTCAGTATGGAGAAGAGAAGGCTCTAGAGAGATCTTATAGTAGCGTTCTTATAGCAGCCTTCCAGTATCTGAAGGGGGCCTACAAGAAAGATGGGGAGGGGCTGTTTACAAGGACATGTAGTGATAGGACAAGGGACAATGGTTTTAAACTAGAGGCAGGTAGATTTAGATTGGACATTAGGAAGTTCTTTACTATGTGGGTAGTGGAACACTGGAACAGGTTACCCAGGGAGGTGGTGGAGGCCCCATCCCTAGAGACATTCAAGGTCAGGCTTGATGAGGGTCTGAGCAGCCAGATCTAGTTGATGATTTGCTTATTGCTGAAGGGTTGCACTAGATGACCTTTAGACGTCCCTGACAACCAAAAGCATTCTATGATTCTATCCTATGATTCTGTAATTTACATAATGTCTGATTTCACTGGCCAGGAAAAAGTATGTATCACAGGTGTTGGCAGGAGATGTTACTCTTTCAAATATGTTCCTGGACCTAGTAGACATATAAAAAAGAATGTGTGACAGCTGTATAATGGTGAAGTACATGAATTTGTTCTATAAGGAGAAGAACAGGTTGATATCATTCATAATAAAGGCAAAAGAAGAATACAGATTATTATAAGTCTGTTTTCAAATGATACCTCATGGGTATAAAAAGTAAGCTCTGAAATGAGGTATATGTATGTAAATGATACTTCTGAATGGGGTTGAAACTCGTATTAAAATGTCTTTTAACATTCAAGCAACTCTAAATACTGCTTTTTTCCTTAGTTTTGTAGTGACTACAAAGCTACCACAGTTCTTTACAACCATGGATTTTTTTTCAGATGGATATTAATATTCATCTCATTAAAAACATTATTATTTTTAAATTATCCAAGTGTGCTCAGCTATCAAAAATTTACTCCACAATGCTACCTTGCAATATTAATAGGAAATTAATTCCTTGCATTAAATTGCATTCCTTCCTTTAGACTGTATTAACACAGATAAGTAAGAAGTTATCTACAGTTGTAGTGTAGATAGCTAGATTTGTTTGTAATGTCACTTGGATATTGCCTTTCTTGAATTTACAAGATACAATAAATTAGTACATGGAGTAGAAATGTAAATAAAGCAACACACTTTAAATATCCAGATTTGAATATAAGAAAATCAAACAATAATTTATGTTATGATTCCACATACTGTATCTTTATTTGGTATAAATTACTTGAAGGAGTTTTTTAAAACTTCACAAAGCAGACTGGCTTCACAACATCCTCCCCTTAATGCTTCCCCTTCTGAGATAGCTAACTTTGGGTAGCTTAATGTTAGGCGTCACAGCTCCTACTTTCTAAGTACTAATGATGTTGCTACCTTTGTAAACTAAAGAAGGCCAAAGCATGGTTTGGGGCATTGTCCTCTAGTAGTTTTGTGTGTTCGTTTTGGTTTTAGTCATTAATATTCTTTAACGTCTTTCAGTTTTGTTAAAATCCTACTGCAGAGATATTTAAAACATAATTTGTAGATTTGCTTTAGTAAGCTTCTAGACTAAGAAAAACAAATAGGACTTCAGCAGGATTTAATGAAAATGGCAATAATTGGTGTTAATAAGACTGAAATTTCTCTGAAGGTGTGAACGTCGTTTTGAAGGGCACAGTAGCCATTGCTATCCATGTGGAATTGCAGTATCTCCTTGTGGACGGTTTATAGCCAGTGGATCAGATGACAAATATGTAAGTAATGCTTCTGTTTATATTCTTTCTCAACAATAGGAGCTACTCATATCATATACAAAAAGTAGTCTTTTTATGCAAGTTTCTAGGATCCAGCTTAATGTGCAAAACTGAGATCTATTATACTTTCATATACTTCATTTAAATGTAGCAGTTACATATGATTCCTAATCTGTATGTTCTTTATTTTTCCTGAAAAATCCCTGAACAACCAAATCTTAGTGCTCAAAGTAATTGTAAAAAGTTTGTTACTAAAAGTTTTCATAGTGCTTGACTCTGAATTGTTACATGCCATCAAAGAAGAGAAGAATGGTATCTCCTGTAGCACAGCTTTATGTACTGTGTACATATCTGACCACTAGGAACTATGTAGAAACTACATATTAATTTACTTAAGCTCCCAAATACAGGGTGAGGTATCTTTTATTACTGGTTTCTTTTGAACCAGTCAGCTGCATATGAAATGAAAAGTCATTCAACTCTAATTAGAACTTTTCATAATTCATGGTGTAACTTTGATTGTGTTTCCTCCCCAGACAGTTTCTCTTCTCACTCAGTGTCAACTGTGTTTAAATTATTACTCTTAGCAAAGAGTAAAAGTGTATTACTAAATTTTTGAGTATGTATCTAATTTTAATTCAACAAGTCCTACATTGTCGGCACGTTTTTCTTGGTGTTTGCCAAGAGATAGGTGATTGCTAGCTTGTAGTAGAAGCCTTTGAAACTGGGCTGGGATTGGGGTCATTGTGAACAAATCCTTTCAAAACAGCGGGGTAGGAAAGCTGTTTAACTTTCTTCTAGGTCTTTCTAGGTGACTCATCAGGACTATGACACAGTGCTTCTGGTCAACTTAAGATTCAGAATGGGAGGAATTTACTGTTGTGGTTAGTTCTGAAATACTGGCTCAAATCATGTGTGAAGATTAGAGATTTTATTGGCAGATTGGCTGCATGTTTGGCAATAGCTAACGTGTGCTTGACATTTCCATGATAAAATATATTTTTCAAGTTTCTGGTAATCTGCATTTCAAAATGTAGTTTGCAATACAAAATAAAGGCGTTTTGCTTTGTCTGTGAAGCTTTGATCTCAGCTTGTAACATACATGGTATAAATATATTTAGTTAAGATTACTAATTAAGGTTGATTTGAAATAGTATGAAAGAGGTGCAGTTACAAGAACTTATGTCTTCTTTTTTACCTTAAAGCTACTGCTTGGAATTACTGCTGATACAAGAAAAGAAAGGCATAGAGCAGGATTTTGCCCTTACTCCGAATTCTTGGCTCACAGTTGCTCATCATAGGAAGCTGAATAGCTGGACTGCATCCTGCTTCAGTTGGCATGTAGTTCCCTGGTGGGCACAGTGCCAGTCAATACTTTTTAGTGTGGCTCCTGGGTTGGAATTTTGCATAATTTGCATCGTATGTCTGTAGAAAACTTTCATTGTTCTTGTCGTTGTTCCCTCAGGAAAACTGAGACAAGTTTTGCACTCTTGTTACTACTGTACTGTTAGGACAAAATACAGTTTGGGGGCATTTTTAGGAGGCTTCTCTTTGAAATGCTGAGACTGGATATACTTTTGTGTTTCCTTTTGAAAAAGAAAATTGAACATGGCACTGAATATTCCATTCATATTGTTAAACTAATAACATCCTGACAGATGGACTGATGTGCAACTGGAACAGTTTTAAGAGTATCAAGAAGCCACATATTTTTGCAGATTGTATTCTATAAGAGAATATCCATTGGAATTCAAAAAGCTACATAAAAATGCAGCAGTGTGGATACAAATTCTGGAAATAAGTTATGTAACTTTCCACAGACCAGCAACTGCATCTTCAGTCATCTTGGAGTTTATAATTTATCAAGTGTAATGCTTGCACCCTGTGCTTAACAAATATCACACACACAGAATCACACAGAATGTTAGGGATTGGAAGGAACCTCAGAAGATCATCTAGTCTAACCCCTCTGCCAGAGCAGGATCACCTAGATAAGGTCACACAGGAACAGGTCCAGGCGGGTTTTGAATGCCTTCAGAGAAGGAGATCCCACAAGGTCTCTGGGCAACCCATTCCAGTGCTCTGTTACCCTCACCATGAAAATTTTTTTTCTAATATTTATGTGGAACCTCCTATGTTCCAGTTTGCACCCATTGCCCTTTGTCCTATCATTGGATGACACTGACAAGAGCCTGGCTCCATCCTCCTGACACTCACCCTTTCTGTA
>WTSP01015285.1:40273-62419 GCA_025331215.1 Actenoides lindsayi | reverse complement strand
CTCTCCTCTCCTCTCCTCTCCTCTCCTCTCCTCTCCTCTCCTCTCCTCTCCTCTCCTCTCCTCTCCTCTCCTCTCTCACTCCATTAAGAATCATCAATTAAGTAATTCATCAATGCTTATTTTATTTCAGAGGTTAGTGAAATTATATTTTGGAGACAACTCCTCATCAAGTTGTTTCAAAAACATCATGATCATGGAACATTAACACTAAAAAGAGTGTTTCAAGATAGTGCTTCAGTAAACAGAAGCAAAGAGCTGTGTTAGGTGTTATTGATAGGAAACATTGATTCATTCATTCATGAATTCCAGAAGAACTAAGAAAGATTGAAAGAATCATAGGGAAAAAAAAGCTTTATATTAGAAGAGATGTTATCACTTAAAAAACTGCTCCCATTTAGAAGAACCTGATTGTCAAGGATTTGAGTATGACTATTGAAACAATTAAAAAAAAAATAAATTAGCATAAAGCAATGGAAATAAATATCAGAGTATGTTTTCATATTTTATTCCTGAGATTAAAATGTGTAGAGTGCAGAACACAGAAAAGGCTCTTTCAGCATAAAACAAATCCTTTGGCATTTTTTTGTTTCTCCACCTAGATCAATGTCTTGGTCCAATTCACCGTGCAGCAAGACTTTATGATGACATGAGGCATAGCGATAAGAGCAAACATTTAAGGTGAGGGGAGGAAGCTGGCAATAATTATATTGGATATTGGCACTACAGATATGTCTGGGGAACTACAGCCTCCAGTAGTTAGTCAAGTTCTGAAATATACACCATTCAAATTATTTATTTAAAATATAAATCTTTCACCTACAAGTAGCTGGGACAGAAGCTAAAAGACGATAGTAAATATTCTGAACAGAGCAATGGACATTACACAGTTCTAACTAGGCGTGGATACTAGGACAAAGAATGAACACTTGTTTCAGTAATATTCTATTTTATAAATGTGACACATGTGGTAAGATTAAAAAAAATCCCAAATTTATAAACTAATGGGCTTAAAGCCAGCCACTACTGATCTAAAACAAGAATTTAGGGCTCAATACATGCATGTAAGCATCAATTTAATGTTCAACAGCAGTGACTAAACCAAGAATTATTAAGAACTGACTAGTAAGCAGAACAGACATCATCCTATCATTGTAGTGTGTGTGAGAAATCTGATATGTCAATCTCAAAACACTTTTAATAGAA
Source organism: Actenoides lindsayi (assembly GCA_025331215.1). Taxonomy (NCBI): domain Eukaryota; kingdom Metazoa; phylum Chordata; class Aves; order Coraciiformes; family Alcedinidae; genus Actenoides; species Actenoides lindsayi. The sequence continues at coordinate 61,216 of WTSP01015285.1, read as the reverse complement.
TTGGAAAAGATTCAGAAAAGACTCACCAAATTGGTCAAAGACATGGAATAACTTCAACAGAGGAAATGGCTAACTAGAATGAAGATTCTTTGGCCCAGAAAAAAAAGGCAACTTTGAGGTGTTATATAGGATGTCTAAAGAAACATGAGTAAATTTTATGACCTACAGAGGATGAATAAGGAGTGGTTGTTCATCTTCCAATACAGAATTAATGGATTTCACATGAAGATCATGAAATGATAGAGTTTTCCATTCTTGGAGAGATGGGGAGAAGAGTTAGCAGAAGTGCTACTTTAGATTCTGGAAGCCAGACTTTGGCCTCTTTAGGAGACTAGGTGACAGAGTTCCATGGGAGGCAGTCCTGAAGGGCAAAGGAGTCCAGGAAGGCTGGGCATTCTTCAAGAAGGAACTCTTAAAGGGGCAGGCCGTCACACTATGTGCTGAAAGATGAGCCAATGGGGAAGAAGATCAGCCTGGCTGAACATAGAGCTTTGAATGGAATTCAGAAAAAAAAGAGTTTATGACCTTTGGAAGAAGGTGCAGGCAACTCAGGAGGACTGCAAAGATGTTGTGAGGTTAAGCAGGGAGAAAACTGGAAGAGTCAAAGCCCAACTGGAACGTAATCTAGATTCCAGCTAGCACTTGAAATGTTGGCATCTGCTTTGAAATGAAACTTTTGAGGTTCTCCCATCAATAATGTATGTATGTGGTTATATTATGATACTTAATGAGCAAAGTTTTTTTCACTTCTGAGTTCTTTTTCCAAATTTCCGATTTACTCTATATTTGAAGGTTGGAACAGATTCTGTCTATGAATGACTCAACTTCAAAATGTTTTGTTTGCACTGCAGAATATGATACGCTCTCCATTGGGAAGCTGCGAGTCTGGCAGGTTTAGCTGGTTTTCCCACTGACTTACCAAGTGTTATGCAAGCATTGCTATCCCATGACTTGAACAGCTCCTGTTACTTTAGATATGGAAACACAGTTTTAAAACATCTTGTAAATAATAAGGTCCTTCATGAAACTCAAGTACATTATTTCAAGATTCCTATAAGCAATACAGAGGTCTGTATGGATTAAATATGATTCCACTTTCTTTAAGTGTGAGTTATATGCCTTTATTATTTTTAAAAAGAATATCCTTTTATCTTGAAAATCTTTAAATATGCAGTATGTCATTTAAGCCCATGGTTTGGCTTTTGAATTTGCTAATATCTGCAAAATATTTTCCTGAGGAAAAGGTGGATTACCCAACAATAGAATGATTTTTTTTTTTTGTTTTTTTTTGGTGGGTAAATAGACTGGGATAGGAATAATCCAGAAGTAAAATATATTTTGAGTGCCAGGGTATGTCATCCAGGTACATATACACTTTATAAATCTCTCAGTCACAGAGGATAACTAACATCCAGAGGAAAACAAAACCTTTTAAAAAAGGAAGTATTACTGAATCAATTAAACCAGTTGCTATCTAAATAAGTCATTCAGATAGAATGATAAGGTTGCGTATTAAGGAACTGTGGGGGTGTGTTAGAATGGCAGATATACTTATTTCAAATAGATTATTTTAAAAGGGCAAGTCGCTATTAACCTTTCAGGGTTATTGGTCAATTGACCAACGTGAGGAAGTTTTATACAGTGAAATGAGCCATATTATCTATTGTTCGCGTTCAAGGAGTGCTAATAGAATTCCCTGGACTACAGCTACAATTTCTGGCCTTTTCAAAAAGGAAATACAAAGAAAAGAGACCATGATGGAGTCTTGAGGAAAAGAGACTATTTTTTTGTTCTCTGGGAGTAAGTTAAAGAAAACAAATATGAATACATTTTTTTTTAATTATGTAGCAAAGACTTGCACTAGGAAGAAGAAAAGCTTTTCTTTAACCTATTACATTACATGGAAAATTGTAAAGAGGCAAGAATTTTATTTATTTCATTATACAATGTTGTAAATAAACTATATGATACCAGGTCTGGAATCCACTTGACTGACATCACTACAGCTGGACAACCTGTCCTAGTGGTTACAATGGCTGAAGTGAAAAACAGACATAGTTTTAAAGCTCTCTCTTCTGTAAATATTTCCTGCTCCACTGAGTTATTTTTGGAGTTTTAATGTGCAGAGGATCCAAAGAAGTAGTGCCAATGAGTAGAGTATAAAATGCAATAATGAAAATCACTTACTTCAGTTTTGTAGAATATTGTGTATTAGATGGCAAAGTGCCTTTTGACTTGGCTATGTATACCTTTTTTCTGACATTATTTGATTTATTAATGTTTGTGCTTTTGTGCCTGATGGGCACAAAGTATGGCCTCACAGTACTAAAGGAGAACAGATGGGAGGGTCTCTCAGGGTTATATCCAAGACCCAGAATGAAGGGCTCCCTAAGAGCTAAACGTGTTACAGGTCATTACAGGACAATATTCAAACCATATCTACTCTGCATCCTCTTGTTTCATTTTCATTTCCACTATGCTTCTAGTTACAAATTTCTAGACTTTAAAAATGGGCATGATTTAAAAGTATAAATAATTACTCCTATGGTTAAAACCAAGAGAACATCAAAGTGACTGAGATTTATACAGTATATGGTAGGGACAATATTCCATAGAAAATGGAATTTTGGAGTACAGGTAGAGAGTAGAAGAGAGTAGGTCATACAGCAGTATTAGTCACAGAGATGCTCACAAGGCAACAGTGGCACTTTATTAATAGTAATATTGAGGTCTGGAAATCTAAGTAGTTTGAAAGAACATGCTACCCATATTAATGTATCAGAGGTTTTTGTACTTCTTCAGGATTTCATACGTAAGAGTGTAAGGTATCTACTACAGGTGTTGGTTTATGGACTAAATAGCAGGATAAAAAAATGCTCAAGTGATTTAGACTTCTGAGAGCTTACAGGTCCTTTTTGAAGGTGGGATTGGAACCTACTCTTAAGTCAGTCAGTTATCATTTATTCATTTGTTAGATATTTTATTCGGTATTTGAGCTTTTAGTCCTTTAGCTCCACACATAGAGGCTCTTACTGGTTTTGTTGAATGGCCTGAGTCGCATTCCTCAAGCAAACCCACAATGGGTGGTCATAATTTGTTGTCAGTCTTGGAGAGTCTATCAGTAACAAGTAGCTCTTAAGTAGCATGTAGGGTGGTTGAAGAGTTTCTTGTGACAGTTTCAGGAAGGCAATGTGTCTAGATTGGGAATAGTGGTCTCTGTTTATGGGAGTGGTGGTCTCTGTTTACAGATGTAGTCTCTGTTTAATTCTGCTAAACATAGCTAACCTCGTGATGGCTAACTCTCCACTCAGGAGAGAGCTGTTCTAGAAAAAGAAGATTCTGCATACATAATAACTCCATATGAAATGGTCTCATAGGTCACAGTTATTTTAAAGCATACTTCAGTTAACTGGCTTTTTATTTTTCAGTGAAGAAAATCACAGTTTACAACTATAAATTTATAACTACAGAGACAGGTATAGTTACTGGATTGTGGTAAGGTAGTGAAAGATCAGAACATCTGATTACACATCTTGTAATATCTTTAAAAATAGATAAACTCTTTACATTAATTAGTATAGTCACATTCTTCTGAAAGAATACAGTTTTGCTTCATAATACTGTGTACAGTTGCACCCTTGTGCTGCTCTCTTGCCAAACCACAGAATTTTTCCAGACCTTGAAGCTGAAGGGAATTTATGTGCCAAACTGCTGTAGGGAAATGTTGATTTGAGTTACATTTCCTTAGTATGGGATTGAATCACTTTGATTACCTTGTTGTTAGAGCAGTTTCTTTTTTGTTTATGGTTTCTTAAGAATGACACTACCTCCAATTGTACAGCTCCTTTTGTTTAAAATATCAGTGGTGCTGTCGCTAATGGTTTCAATGCCTTCCATGTATTCCCTGTATGTCAGTGCATTTTTCCACTCTTATTAATTTATACTAACATATTTATGGCAGAGATGGTAAACTGTGAAATTTAGCCATGACAAATCAGCAAAGTAGACATTTTTTTTTCTTTCCAGTAGTCTGCTTAATATATGTTTATTCTGCATTAAATGTAGTCTTATGTCTGTCTTTTAATAAAATGTTAATCCTACAAAAGTAGAAAAAATTACGTGAAGTGCAACAAAATGAAGACAAACACAAAAAGCATGTTGCTATAAACAGCTGTTAGGGCTGAATCATAGTAGTGTTTTGTGCATGTTTTCATTTTAGCATGTCAGTTGTTTATTTCTGACATTTTTTGCTCTTTGGACAAATTATTAACACATGTTTTTCTTCTCAGCTCTCAAGAAAAAAATGTTTTGATATTTTTAAAGCAAAAAGTGATCAAAAAGTTATCATTTGCTCTTTTTCTGTTTTCATTTTTGTCTGTCTTGAAAAATTTGAATCTTTCAGAGTATGAAATAGATGCTAAAATCATAGTCAGGATCTAGTGTTTTCATGAAGTATCTTTCACTGGATTATGAGAAGAGACAGTTTCAGTTTTCTACTGAATTATGTTGCGTATGTACAGCAAACCTGACATAAGTCTTTATGCTGCCTGATTTTGTGAGGAAAAAAAGGATCACAAAGAAAGAAATAATGAACTAATACTGTGTTAGTATTAGTTAATTCTGGCACACAAAGTGGCCTTAGGGTCAGTTAGGAGTGAGCTATTGGTAATTTTATTGGTAATCTTGTTATGAAAACATATAAGGCAATCTATTTAGTTATTGAAATCTGTAGTTTGTCTCCATTTGTTCTTATCATCCTAGTTCTCTGATAATATAAGAATGGAAACAGACTAGGGAAGTCTTTCTTTCAGCTGTTATTAGGGTGCTTTTCTTTTGTCATTTGCCATTTAGAAATCCATAGCTAATTAGGCTACAGAAATGAGAGGTTGTTTCAAGATCAACAATAATAATATATTTTGCAAGTGCAAATTTGACAATATGATTGAATGTACTACAAATTTGTCTGATGAAGGATTTAGAAAAATTGGTTTTTGGTTTCTTTTGTTTCCAAAATTCCTAATGTAAAACTGAAACCAACCATTGCCTCACAACAGATTGATTTCAGAGTAGATTTCTTGGATGATATGGTTATTTCTCTGTATAAGAGTGTTTATGAAAGAGTAAACTATCCCTTTTTTTATTTTTGAAGTCCCGTTGCTGTTGTTTGGTACATGACTAAGTAAGAATTCCCCTGTGTACACAAGCTCATAGAGATCATCACAAAATCTAGAATTTACCACCTTATTCTGAAGAAAGCCTCAGGTCTTACTTATATTGCCAAACTACAGATGTCTAGACATGTTCAGAGTCCTTACAAGGCATTTAAAAATTTCTGTTCAGCAAAAATATGTGTCTCTGCCTGGAAGTCATGAAAGGGGGTGGGAATGCAGTCTTGTAAACTAATGCACTTTGTAGGATGTGTATTACTAGTATGAAGAATACAAAACTGTTATATAGCTTATTAATGGTCCAATTCCATCCCAGATCCCAAAAGTTTTGGCTTGATCTATGGTGAAATCAGTGTCATAGTTTAAACATGTTAGGAAAGTTGTTTACCATATATACTTGTGTATCTTTAACTATTTGTGGCTGCCATTACAGCTTACTTATAATTGTCATGCTATAAATATTGTTACTTGTTATTGAAGACATGTATTCCTTCATGCTATTTAAGAAATGCAGGTAATTTTTAAAAGTTAGTTAATTTTTTTGGCAAAATGAAAACCTTTTTTCTGGTGGGTAATGGCAAAGAAATCTTTCATGGGATTGCAGAAAATGTAAGCAAATTAATGACCTATTTGTGCTTTTACATGTATTTGAACATTTCTAAATGAGAAGTTAATTTAGGCAGCAATCTTTTCCTGTTAATACAGCTGAAAAAATATTTTTACACAGCTAGATCCCATATATGATCTGATACCATGCTGAGGTGGACAGGCCAGGGATAATTAAATCTTGCAGAACTGTTGGCAGCACTTATTGATTTTCCTATGTCCTTATATGAGCTGCTCCAGCATCATTTCAAGTAATCCATTGGTTGGTGGCTCTACTGGACAAAGCATAACCTTGGCTTGAACACTATCTTTGCTTTGGAAATTCAGCATTGATGATATGCCAGTTTTGGCTTACTTTTGTAAGTCATTGCAAATGCCGTCAAATACAGTTTATAAAGAAAGTATATTTTGCCTCAGTTACCAATTCACCTCCTGGCCATAACTGTCCCTACTGAAAATTTGCTTAATATTAACTTTGCCTGTGATATCAAGGTACAATATTCTAAGTGTTTTGAGTGCTGTTCACAAAATCTCTTACCAGTTCACTTGTGGATTTTTAAAAGATGTCATGCTAACAAATTTTTCAGAAAGTGAAGTATCTGCAGAATGGCTCCTATGTCTCTGTCTCATAGTAATGGATCGTGGATGCTGAGAATGAATAATGAATGGCAGCCTGATGTTATCAATAGTCTGTACTTTTGTTCTTTGCCTTATATCAAGTGATAGAACAAGATCAATCATAAACTTATTGGCCAGAAAATGGAACTGTTACCTCCACCTTTGCTGGTTTGTTTTTAGTGTCTTTCTATGTAAAAATTATAATAACAGAAAACTGATGAGTTGCCATGTTGACAAGAAATTGTTAACATGCCAAGAGCTAAATGCTTGTCAAAAGCCTTAGAAGGGCAGTGAGACTGCTAGAAATATCCTCACCATTTAGGCTTCTGCATAGCATTTGATCTGCAAGGAAACTGTGCCCGTTAGAAACTGCATGGGTGCTGAGTCAGTAGCAGAGCTGGAGAGATTTGGGAAGGAAAGAGGTCAATGAGAATGAATTAAATGTAAGGAAGGAGGGAGTAGCAATGAAAAAAAACCAAACCAAAAACAACAAAGGGAGTTACAAGAAAAAAGTGGACAGAATTACAAATTTAGACTGAATTCCAGACATTTATTAAGGGCATATTTCTTTGGGACCAGCACTAGGGAAATTTTTAAACCTCCAACAGATGAGCCAGAGAGTTTGCAACAAGGCAAGAACATATATATTTTTAAAGAAATTACTTCATGAACATCCATTGTATGTCTGCTTGATTCAGAAAGTTTCTTGCCACTGCATGCAGTTACAGAAATTCACAGATTGTTTACCCTGCCTTGTTATATACCCTGTCTTTGTATTATAGAGGGATTCTATGGTCAATGTGTGGGCAACTGTGAGCATTGGAATTTCACATCAGATCTGCATTCAGTATGCCCAAAGCTAAATATTCCAAGCTCCAAAGAAACTTAATCTGTATTTGACATGAGCAAGTTGTCCTTAATGCCCATTTTAGGCTACTTTTTTGAGACTTGCAAGGCATATTACTATAGATGATGTAATATGGTTTTGTTTTGTTTTCTTTTGTTTTTGTTTGGGTTTTTTTTCTAACTGAAAGGTTATATAAAGAATAATAATATATCTATAGAATATTTTCAGTTTAGAGACTTGTAATATTAAAGAATCACAGCTGTCTGTCTTTGCATTTTTAAATCACAGTTATTTTTTTCCACTTGCCAATGAATCCACATTATGCTACTTAGAGTAAACATAAAAATGGCTCTAGACTTTTCTGTAAGTATGTATGTAGTCCTTGGCTGTTCTGTGAAAGAATTTTATTTAACATTGGCATTTTCTATTAATAACCTGCAAGAATTAATAGTCTGGAAGACTAACAATATATCTTACATACATGTTTCTCCTTATGCTACCATAACAGTAAACCTCAAGGATGATTACAATTAAGTTTATAATCTCTTCAGGAGTAATTTTCTTTGTCATTCAAATACCATCTTTTTGATTTTCCTGTTTTAGCTATTAATTTAGTTTTGAATCAATTAGATGAATTTCTATCCTTGAATATCAAAATAGATCTGTGTAGGACTTAACACTACTAAACACTTTGCAATGTTCTACAGTAACTGTTTTGTTCTTCTATATAGAAGGGCAGGCTAACAAGTGATTCATTGCAAAGATGCCTGGCACAGGTGAGTTGTGCTCCTGTGTAAGTAAGTGCTCAAAGCCTGATGCAGAAACAGACTTTGCACATTTGGTAGTGAAAATAACTGGCTTAGGCCTGATGCAGTGAAATAAAGAAGAGAAGGTGGTGACATAGTCAAAGTGATGGACTTCTGATTTTTGTTTTGAATCAAGGCATGCCAACAGTGAAGGAAAGGAAGGATGAAAGCAATTAGCAAGCCAAGGAAAAAGGACATTGTTGCAATAAGACCTACACTTAGGTAAATGTTTTAGCTGTTTAAATGAATGTGAAAGACCATACCCTTGAGATCATAAGCAGCAAGAATTTGTAGTACTAACACATAACCTAGAGGTGATGATGTAGAAGGAAATTGAAGTTGAAGATAATCTCCAACTTATCTGTCCTGGTGACAAGTTGCCTTCTACAATGATGGAGAAGGTTTGAGCAAAAAATGCAGTGAAAGAGAAATCCTTGTTCTAATCTTGTTGGACTTGAAATAATGGTGAATTACTATGCAGATGTGGATGTAGGTCTAGAACAGAGGTTTAGCTGCAAGTCATGCTTAGAGAAAGAGTAGTCTGACATTAGTTAAGATGTAAAGAAAGGGGTAGGACAAGAAAAGTAAAGGCAGACGAGATGTTGTAGGGAATTGACTAGGAAAGGAGAACGCTCTTCTGAAGGACTGGGTTCTGAAGTAGAAAGATAATTAGGACAGAGAAGGATCATGGAAGCCAAGAGAGATCTAGACTTCAGGAAAAGCATTGTCATCTGTATTGAATGCAGCTTAATAGATGGAAGCAAATAAGGATGACATTTATGCTCAGTTATACTAGGAACAGAGCATTAGAAGGATTGTCAGGAGTAATTTCAATGAAATTCAAGGGCAAATAGTACATTATAGGAAAGGACAGGAAAAAAACCCACCAAACCTGACTGCAAACAACACATTCTTTGTTATTAAGTAAATGAGAGATGATCTGTAACTGGAGAAACAAGTGTGGACAACAGCAGGCCTTTTAAGGACACAGAAACTAAGGAATGTTTACATTGGAAGGAGGAAGAACCAGATGACATTGATATGTTATAAGTAATGGAGAGAATACAGAAAATAAGTTCATGTGTGAGACTGGACCTCTGAGGCAAGGAAAGGAGAACAGAAGAGACATTTCTCAACTGACAAGGAAGCAAGCATGGCAGTAAGGGAAAAGAAAAGATGAAGGTTGGAAAATATTCTGAAGAAATAAAGATGATTAGGAAAGAAGCAATGGGGATTGCTGGCATGACATTTCATGCTAGAAAAGTAACATTATTTAGCCAATGTAGTAACAACACCAAAAGCAGAGAAAGAAAATTCTTGGAATCTTAATAGCAACACTTGTTGTCAGTCCCTACAGTTAAAGTCGTTCTTCTCACCTGCTCAACTGAACAGCACAGTTAGTCTGGTCTGGGTTAGATTGTTGCTCCTGGATCCATATACATATTAAACAAACTTTATTTGTCATTAGGGCAGGGGATTGTTGGAGTTGTCTACTACAGTTCCTGATAACCTGCGTTTTATCTTCAGTAGAATTTGTCTTTCAGATCTGCCCTATTAAAGGTAAAAGAGATAACCCTTCATGGAATTTGCAGAGATCTTTACAAACATGCTTTCTTTAATCTTTTTTTAGTATTATGTATCATTATGCAAAGTGCTGTGAAACTTAAATTTAAACAATAGGATGGAGTATTCCTCTCTTCTTTAAAACTCTCTAGAATGCTTTCCTCTCAATTTTAACATAGTTTGAGACTTTTAAAAAACTTTATTAGCTGTGTAGGGTAATATAATACTCTTTATGGACTGAAATTTGTAGGAATAATGGCAACTCTAGAATACACTGTTCCGAAGTGATCCATCTGTCTTACAACTTCTTTAAATTCTGATGTTTTCAAATGAAATAAGAACCAAGGGAAAGGATTTGCTTTATGGATACAATTCTTACTAGTCTTAGCTTATGCCATTAATAAATGTATGGATAATTGCATGTTGAAATAGTTATACTTTATATTCTCCTGTATGAAATACTAGATTCCCAGAGGACTAATTCCACCATCCTACTCTACACTCATATATGGAACATTTTATTAATCTGTTTGCTTGTGTTTATTTAAAAGGTACCTTTAAAAGTTGAGGCATTAACACTGTGCACACCTTTCAGACCCTGACAGTTTAATGTCCTTAACTTTGTACTGGGACTTAAAAAAAAAAAGGAAAAAAGTATTAATTTCCATTTGCAAAATCTTTTTTTCCTGAAGGAAATGCATTTAGTAAGTAAATATGTAATAATATTTCTCCCTGTTTCTGGTCTGCCTGTGATCAAATGGAAAAATCTTAGGCAAAACTATAGCAAAAAATATATCTAGATCACAGATTTGTTATTTGGAATATATAGGATATATCTGACAGTGATTTGATTTAAAATTATTCTTCAAAAGAAGTATTAATAACTTAGCACATCAGAGTACTAAGGCATTATGTAAAACAATTGTATACAATTAAATATTAAATTAAATGTAAGAAAAAAGAAACAAACAAAAAAGAATTAAATCTGAAAGGAAAGAAAGAAGCAAAGAACAATTGTGTATTTACACACAATTTTAGTACAAAACTTTCAAGTGCAGGGAAGAATAGAACTGATATTTATTTTTATAAGGTGAAAAGTTGATGAAACAAGAAAGGGTAATGAAAAAATACTAAAAAAAGAACAGTAAATATGAGGTGAATAAAAAAAAATGTATGCTTTGTGTTTGCAAGACAATGACATTAGAAATGAAATACATTTCAACAAGACTAGTAATAATTAAACACAAATTGAATTTTGCTCTGACAGCCATATGGTGAGAAAGTTTGTTTTAGGGAACAGTGGATTCTCATCTTATTGTTTATACGTAAAATACAAAGGAATAGCTGGATGGCTGTGTGTAAGGTTGGACTAATAGTAATAGTAGTATCAAACATACATTTGCAGGTAGATCCAATTTTCCACACTTACAACTTGAAAAGTATAGTTTAAAATCCCAGAGTTCAGGGAAGGAAGTTATTTTAGTAAGTATTCTAATTTGAAAAGAAATTGTTAATTTACACCAAAGCAATTTTCTAATGCATCTCAAAATTTAGAGAAAAACTGGGAAATAGCTTAATTAGTTATACAAGGAATTTCAGTCCCTTAGAATAAAAAATATGCTCACAGGATTGAAAACTCTGGGTTTGACAAATTTTCATCAAATGCTTATAACAGATCCACAGTGCTATTTTATTTGGCTGCAAAGTCTGGGTTTCTGGCCAAGAACTTGGAGTTTGATTGGCCTAAATAGGACATTATACAGTATGTACCATAAGAAATCTTGATATTTGGAGACAGGATCTTTTTCTAAATACAGATCTTTCTTTAGAGGTTAATCTTTGTAGTTGTATATAATTTTACAGTGATTTCAAAATATAAGCCAGAGTGCTTTCATGTTTCGTGTTCTTGAAGTATGGGATGGAAACTATAGACCTTGCACTGATTGACGTTAATGGAAACAGTGGTCTGTTTCATTTGGAGCAATATTGTGTTCAGAGGCTGTCATGAAATTCTAATAAATATTAGCAAAGTCTACTAGGGTAGTACCTAGAGCCACAGTCATGATGTTATATAACATAATAAATGGGGAACCCAAATACACAAAATAACAGAGATCTTTGTGGAATGTTGCATGTACAATACTTTTTCCCAGAACTTATTCAAGAAAATGTTAAAATCTTGAGTGTGAAGAAAGATTCTTGTCATTTTTTTCTATGTAACTGTTATACACAGGTGCAGTGGGACTGATTTCTAGAAGTTTTCATGCACATCTAGGTTATCTGGTAATTGACTTGACAGAATTAGATGTGTAAGGATGAAATTAAAACCTTACCTACAGACCTTGGTAGCAAACAAGGCCCCAGAATTTTATCACCTCTACAATACCACTGGGCACATTTCTAATCTCTTTTTTACTATTTGAAACTCTTAGAGAATATACTACCTCTAATCTTAACTATGCATCAGAGGTAATGCTCTTCTACTGCAATGCTGTAGTTACCTTCCACATATTCATCTTCTACACCAGTTACTGATTTTTGGTTTATGTTGTCTGTGTTGACATTTTAGTGCTAATTTTATAATTTTCTTTCATTGTTGGCCTCTGTTATCTCCTAGATGAAGTGACAGAGATTCACCTGTGTCTCCATTGTGGGAACCCAGTTCCATTCTGTTGCTAAGTGTTTGGATATCCAGACCCTGAATTAGGCAGAAGTATTATGAAAATCTCTGACATTCTCTTTACTGCTTGTCTCATCAGAAACTCCTGGATGTTCGTTCTTGGATTCTTATTTAGTTACTGAAAAAAATGTGAGTGATTTCAGTAGAGAATTTGGTTCTAGATTTCAAGGACTTCTGTTGGTTCAGGCTTTGTAAAGAAAGGCATTCTCACCTTCTGTGTGGCTGGTGTAGCAGAGAAGGAGCTCTGGAAGCTCAGAATACCTTGGGTAAAAGACTGGTGCTTATGTATGTTACATGTGAACCATTCAGGGGAGTATAAAGGAAAGAAAAAGTAGAGCTCCATTTCCCCTGAAACAACCAGTGTCTGCAGTGCCCTCAGGCTGTGCTAGTGGCTTGTTGCCAGGAGATTCTGCTGCCTCAGAGGACTTGGCCCTATAATCAACCTTTCCCCAGTTTCCCTCTGTTGCCAATAGGACCGCCTATAGGAAGACACCAGCTTTTCTGATCCAGGGCCAGTTTAGGGATCCCTGTTGGATCTTTTTTTTGTCTTTATCTGAGGCTCTAATACATGTCCTTTTGTTCCTGCCTTTTAAAACTGTTTTTCTCTAGTACTGCAAATCAGAGGAAAGCAAGGCAGCATGTTTCTAAGAAAATTACTTCACATGCATGGTAGCAATAACTCTTGATTTCAGGACTTACTCTACTTATCCGTGCAGTCTTTAACTGCGGTGACAGACTTGCCCTAATGGCTTAAAATGAAGCTTCCACACGAACTTTATAAATCTGCTCCAGACTACAGGAATATTGTATGAGTCTGAGGTTTAAAGCAAATTTATTTGGCACATAATTAATATTGGAAAGAAACCTGCAAATATGTAGTGAACTGGACTGACATTCTAATGTTGAATGTAAGCTGATACCTTTCAATCCTGGAAGACCCATTTCTTCCCCCTTTAGAATGAGGAATTCTGTGAACAGTGTGAAGATGCACTTAGCATCATTCTCTGCTGAGTACTTTTCTGGAAGAATACTTTTTTCATATGCTGACATCCTTAACTTCTTTGAAAAACTGACATTTTCTGCCTCTAGAGACCGTATCACAGAAAGAAATATCAATTTGTTGTGAACCTTTATGTCTGCAGCCTGCATCTATTAATGAAAATAGCTTTTTGGTAACCATTGTCTTCCCTGGTATCCTGGTTTGTGCTAGAACAGAAATAATTCTATTTATTGAATTTACTTTTCAGCTCAGTCTCTTCTAAATAACTGCACTTTCTGAAGTTAATGACACATTTTCTTAGACAGCATCTGCTTCTAGCAGGGATAAGACTTGATGTTTATACTTACTATGAAGGATCAATGTGCAGAAAGACTCTGGCTTATACTTGCTTATATAGAAACCAAGGTCACTTCTAAATCTTGTGCCTTATTTGGGGATGCCACAAAGTAAATGGCTGCACCTACATGGAGGAGTAAACAGGACAGGTGACCCTAAACTGACCAATGAGGTACTCCATTCCATGTATGCCATATTCAGTTTAAAGCTGAGGGGATCATAAGGGTCAAGCTCTCTTCTTCAATGGCCAGTGTCCAAGGAGGACTTTCTATGTTTTTCTGCCTTTGGTCCCAATCCGTGTGTTCCTGAATCCAGTTCCTAAACTAGGTTCCCGTCTGCCATTGAATCAAGTCTGGGACTTCTCCAGTGCCTGCCCCACAGCTTCAGTGGTGATGGTGATGTAATTGGTGATGTAAAGGGGGTTTTGATATTGGGCTTGTATATATTTGTATATATTTCATTATTTTCATTATTTATTAAAGATGTTTTTGTTTTCTTTCCCAATCCCTAAGTGTCTCTCCCTTATTACCTCTCTCTTCCCCTTTGGGAAAGGAGAGGAATTAATAGAGAGCATCTGTCATTCATCTAGTGGCCAGCCCAGCCCTGACCCTGAACAACTGGAAAAACACATAGATTCAGGCTTTTAAAAAAGAACTACTGCGTATTATTTTGTTTTCCTGATACAATTTTCTCAAGGTTTTCACTAAGTTCCTCCCCAAAGTAGTGCCAGCTTTGTGCTTATATGCTCTGAAGGTCCTGGAGAGAATTATCAGTGGCAAGATGTCAGCTCAAGGCAAAGGGAGTCCCAAGAGAATTCTGAAACTGTTTCTAGGCTAGTGATGTGTATACTTGCTACCTGAAGACTGACCCATGCTTTTATTACAAATTCTACCACTGCTAAAGTGGATATGTCCTTCTAGTATATCTGAGTTTGTCTAATGATAGACTAGGAATGATACTGCTTGGAATCACCCAGAGCATGAGTATGCAGTGATCTTTTCCTGAAGGAAAAGGTTGTTTACTTAAAAACTGGAGTGGATTTTTAGGAACGTATTGTGCATATTCACAGCTGCATTCCTTCCCTTTGGTTTGAAGTCCTTTTTCAAAGAGAGATGTTTGGTTTGTAACCAAGAAGGTGAGGCACTGTCTACAGTTTTTATCTGATGTTCAGACAGCAGGACATGGAACAGGGGGGTGCAAGCCTTATGGATATCCCTAGTTTAAGATGCTTGACTGCACATGCTTATAGACAGTGAATGTCTGTGTAGACTACTCCACATTAGAGTTAGTAATAAATGTCCTCCCTTTATCAGTAAAGATTGAAGTCCCAATAGCAGTAAGGATGTATTTATGTAGGTGTGCATGAAGAATCCAGCCTTGCTTTATTCACACCAGACTTAAATTCATCAGTGGATTACTGGCAAGTCATTTTGTGGCCTGGGACACTTTAACTGTTTTATTCCAGCACTGTAGATGAGCTAATAACTCCTGTCAGTCTTACTAACTCACAGGAAGGTGAAACCAAACTAACATGGCTACATTGCCTGTGAACTCCCTCAAGTAAGACTACACAGCACTGTACTACAACATATGGACATATCACCTTGACTGTTGCCTGAAAGATAATAGCACCACGGTCCATTTCATAGTAGGGGCATACCCTAAATTTCATGCCTTGAAGTTCTTTGTTTTTGTTTCTATCATAGTATAAATAGCAGACATCTCCTTATAAGACTTACAGTTGTTTTAAAAATTGGGTTTACATTTAACATTTACATTCTAACCACCCCCCATGTTACTTAATGCAAATGTTTTTATATGTATATTTGAGATATAGCACACTGAATGAGCTTGTTACTTGACATGCTACATTAAGACTTCTCATTTGGCTGTACAAATCGTACACTGAGGAAAAACACATTTTCAGAAAGCTATTAATCTAATTTCTCTTCTGTTTTTCTTTTGTGAGCTAAGAAATTCCAGAGAACTAACTCTGGTTAGTCTTCTGTTAGTGTTCTGCTTATTTTGTGAATGTATATTATTTTAGTCATTTTTTCATTCCAAGTTGTAATGTGGCATTGCAATTTTTCCTGCAAAATATTTGTCTATATTTACAATTTTGTAAAGTGAACAGAATTTTGTAAATAACAGTGTTCTGAAAATTAAAATATCATTAATATTGTGTTTTCATCATGTCACTTGCTAGCTATAGAGAATGCTTACCATGGTGCATATTTAGGAACTTTCATAGTTTATGGGATTACAGTCAAAAGCATATGTAGGAATCTACATACTTGCCAATGAAATGGCAGATAACATAAATCAAAACATGATTTTTTACATTTTATTTTGCATTTTTACACAAGGATATTTTACATGATGTTCACATAAATATTTTAGTTCCCTCATTTCTATAGGATAAACAAGTCATCATTAATAGAAATGACATCAAAGTAGAAAAGAAAAATAGAATTCACTGAGTCTGAAACATCTTAGTTTGAAAAGAACAGAAAACTGTAGAAAATCACAAAGAATTTATAGCATGTGTAGCAAACAAAACTGGTCATTTATAGAGTTTTTTTACTTGCATTGTAAAAAATAATCTTCCATTCTTTGACAAGTGGGCTTGCCCATTTTAAAGGCAGGAAAGCACTCAGATTTAGGGCTCATCCATGCTTTTTAGTGTGTTAGATTCCATTTGACAGTAGCCCATGACCCTTGAGATATATTCTGTGGAGACTGTGAAGGCACATTCACATTGCTATTAATGAGCTATCTGAACTCTTTCATGTATAAACTATTGCAATGTGTCACTAAAAAGTGGGAAAATACTTTTTTCCTGTGGTGAAATCTCATTTATTTTATGGTTTTTGACTGCCAACAACTGTACTTCGTCATCCATGGAAAACACATTTGGCATCTCCTTTTCTTCAAGGTTCATCTTAAGAATTACATTCAGTAGTTGCTTCCAGAAGTATTTTTGACACAATGGAATCTCCTTGGGCCTTCTGTTTCTTTCTTCAGGGAAGTGATAATACAAGACCAGTGCTAAGACTTTTTATGAATTTACACTACCATGACTTCAATCAGAAAGGTACAATTCTGCAGTTCATGTATAAAGTTACATTTTAACCTCAGGTTAAACTTTGTTGTGTACATATGTTTATGGAAGATGCAAATATACATTTCCTTCTTTTCTATCATTTTAGGCCAGAGGAATAGATATCTGGAATTTTGTTATTTAATGTATTTACTTTCAGAAAATTGTGGAATACATGTCTAGTACTTAGTCTGCCTAAGTGCCCTAAGTAAGTGTTAAGAGGTTTTAGTGAATTTAACTTACATAAAAAGATCATACTATATTTTGTAGAGGCAGGACAGAAAATTGAGGTTGTTTGGCATTTCCATTAACTTAATGTTCTTTAAAAATTACATGGGTATTATTTTTTGTATAAAGTAGACTTACTACATCTCTGTATTGGTTTTGGTATGAGCATATAAGATCACTAACTAATCACTGTTTATTTTCTTTATTTAAATTGTTAACCCAGAAGTAAACCAAAACCTGACAAAATTTAGGATGCCTCCTGTCACTGTGGTAACTGCTAAATGTTTTAGTCATATGTCTGCTTTTATATCCCTTACTTTTAGACAGCTAATCCAAGAGTATGTTGATTTTTTTATGAATAAAAGGTCTTTGTATCTTTTAAAATCTTTTAAGCTATGGTGACAATTTGAACTGTATATGTAGGTGCACTGAAGAAATACATCCACTAGCAGTTACTTTCAATTGCGTCTCCTGATCTGCCAGGCACAAATCATTATGCTGCTTTGTGACTATGTGATCAGCAGTTAACATCTCTTTTTAAAAACATGTTGCTTTTTCATACAGTCTTTGTAACACATGAACTTTATGCCAGTTAGAGAATTTTCTAAATATCATATGGAGACAGAAATGAGGCTAGATGAATCATATTAAGGATTTACATTTACTCTTGCACTTTGTTTTGAAAATGTTGAATGCAAGAAGTCATAGAGGTTCCTTCATACAGAAGGTTTACACTTTTGATAGTTTTTTCTTGTGATACGTTATTTCATGATGAAGTGTCTATTTTAAATGCAGAAGTTCTGTGACAATGTTTCTTAATGTTCTGAGAAAAAAAAAAAAGAAAAAAGAAAATAGTAATATATTGTAGGTAAATGTGTTCAGTCGCTTCAATGTGGTATAATAAGATGAAATGTGAGCTTGTCAAGTTCTTATGCGTGCTTCAGTTTTAGGAAGAAGAATCCATTCCTCTGGTGTATCAAGGATAAATAGAGGTATAAAATAACTACTTTGAAAAGGACTGCCTGACTATGCTTGTGTGGCTAGGTTTGCCTGAAAGAATTTTGGAGTTTTAGTGTATTTTGCAGTGAGCTAATCTCCAGATTTTGAAGTGGAATTTGAAATTATACACCTGAGTAGGACACTAGTAAAAACTCTTTTTCATGTTTCCCTCAGTTTTTCTCATTACTGAGTGAAGAGACAGGATTGCAATGACAATGATGTCATGCAAGCATTAGCAGCCTCAGAGATTAAGGCAGTCTTTTGAAGAATGTCTGAGGTTACATTTAAGTTGTTTCAAACCCGTCATTAAAGAAAATGATCTGGAAACCATTCCTGATCTTTTGTCCAGCCATATGAGTTCTAAGTGTATGACTTTCAAAAAATGCTATTGTAGGAATACAGTAAAAGTGTTTTCTACATTAAAAAAATGGTTTAGTAGACATTTTCCTAATGATAATTATATATTTTCATTCTTTTGAATTTAATTGAATTTTGCTTTAATGTACTTAAGAGGTTGACTAAACTTGGCATCCCTCTTTCTCATACAATAATGATCCAGGCCAATAATGAACGTTACTTCATTACACTGTGTTGTTGTTCATCATGTAGTATCTTCAGATCCATGCTTCACTATTCTTATATCACAGAATCAAAGGATAGTTAAGGTTAGAAGAGACATCTGAATGTCATCTAGTCCAACCCCCTTGCTTGAGAAGAGCCACCTACAGCCAGATTGCTTAGGACAATGTCCAGTTAACTGAATATCTCCAAGGAGAGAGACTCAACGATCTCTCTGGGCAACCTGACAGCAACCTGACCACTTCAAGATTGCCTTCAACATACTGTAATTATGAAAAACTCCACATTTAAAGTGGAATAGCTAAGAGATACATGTGGATATGTGGCTGAAAAAAATAGCAATCATATTAGCAGCTGTCCTCTGATTTGTGCAAATCTCTATCTTGTGAACTACAAGAAAAGGAGAATTGTATGGAATTGTGACATATCCAGTGGGAGTAGTGCTTCATCCAGGAATATGGACATTCTTAAGCTTTTATGAGAAAGCAAAGAAGCACTGACTCTGAATATGAACTCTCAAAGATAATCTCAGATATGAATGCTCCCAGGCTGTTTAGATACTGTAAATTCTGAACAAATAGTATAGGTTTAGGTTGTGTTATTCTAACAATAGAAAGATGTAATCATTCTACTGCTTTTATGTACATGAATCATCAAAGTAAGACATTCTTAATTCCTTCAGGATAACATCCTAAGGCAAACCAGCTGTATTTTACATTGTGTTGTGTGTTTTTATATGTTAATTGATGTGTATTTATAAAGACATGGTAATACTAACATAGCGCTCTTGTTTAAATGCAGCTTTCTGAATCTTTGTGGACTCAGTAAGAAAGACTCTAAGGTGTTCTTTATCTGAAACACAACCAGCACATAAACAACTTCTGAGGTTTGAAGAAAGTAAAAATAAACTTTATATATGTGTAAGGATATGAACTCATGCATATAGCTGTTGGACATGCATTTAACAATTGGACTTGATGATCCTGCATGAGGAGATTGAGTCTTCCTTTAGTATATTTGCAGATGACACTAAGTTGGGGGGGAATGTCTATCTCCTGGAGGGCAGGGAGATGTGCAGAGGGACCTGGACAGGCTGGATCAATGAGCTGAGGCCAATGGGATGAAGTTCAACACGACTAAGTGCAGGGTCCTACACTTTGGCCACAATAACCCCAGGCAGCACTACAGACTGGGAGATGAGTGGCTGGAGAGTGGCCTGGCTGAGAGGGACTTGGGAGTACTGGTTGACAACCAGCTGAACATGAGCCAGCAGTGTGCCCAGGTGGCCTGGAAAGCCAATGGCAACCTGGCTTGTATCAGGAATAGTGTGACCAGCAGGACTAGGGATGTGATTCTCCCCCTGTTCTTAGCACTGGTGAGGCCTAACCTCGAGTACTGGGTACAGTTCTGGGCCCCGCTCTTCAAGAAAGATACTGAGGTGCTGGAGCAGATTCAGAAGAAAGCTGAATGGAGGGAAAGTCTTATGAGGAGAGACTGAGGGAACTGGGGTTGTTCAGCCTGAAGAGGAGGAGACTCAGGAGAGACCTACCTGAAAGGTTGTTGTAGGCAGGTGGGGGCTGAACTTTTCTCCCAGGCAACCAGTGACAGGACAAGAGGACATGGCCTGAAGCTGTGTCAGGAGAGGTTTAAGTTAGATATTAGGAAGCGCTTCCTTATGGAAAGAGTCATTAAACACTGAAATGGAGTGCCCAGGGAGGTGGTGGAGTCATCATCCCTCGTGGTGTTTAAGGAAAGATTGGATGTGGCACTTAGTGACAGGGTCTAGCTAGGAGTTGTGGTGTTAGGTCTTAGGCTGGACTTGGTGATCTTGGAGGTCTATTCCAGACTCAATGATAATTCTGTGTAATCTTAAAGGTCTTCCAACCATAGCGATTCTGTGATATATGCCCTTATAAACATGCATTATTAATGTATGGCATGATTTTGGCAGTGGAAGAGTAAAGCAAGGTTATAGTAGAAGAGGAAATGTTTGTGGTATGGTGCCTTTTTTTCCAATATGTACATTCACAGATTCTCCTAGAGGGTCTAACAAGGCAAATAGAGAACAGTGGGGTGATGAAAGACAGCCAACATGGCTTCATCAAGGGCAGGTCCTGCCTGATGAAACAAGTGGCTTTCTATGATAAGGTGACTACCTCCATGGACAAGGGACGACCTATAGATGTAGTCTATCTGGACTTCAGCAAAGCTTTTGACATGGTCCCCCACAACATCCTACTCGCAAAGTTGGAGAGATATGGATTTGATGGGTGGACTGTTCATTGGATAAGGAATTGGCTAGATGGTTGCATCCAGAGGGTGCTGGTCAATGGTTAAATGTCCAGATGGAGATCAGTGACAAGTGGCATCCCTCAGGGGTCTGTACTGGGACCTGTACTGTTTAATATTTTCA